>JBBMKA010050025.1:0-19573 GCA_037833695.1 Sechiopsis laciniata
GATTTGAAAAAGTCTAAACTTCAAAAAAAAAAAAAAAAAAAAAAAATATATATATATATATATATATATATAAAACTTAGAATGTAGAAAAATAAAAATAAAGTAGGTATCCCCATAGAAATCATAGTTATTTGTTGTAAGGTCAAATAATCTATCAAATGATTATGATATTCATAACTATCAAAAAAGAATTTACTAAATGAAAAATAAAATTTATTAGACAAAATTAAATACAACGAGACTATTTCATGAAAACAGCTGGTTAATGTCATATATAGACGAAATATGACTCATCACTTAGCTTTACAGACACCATTTGAAGGCAAAAACTAAAATTCTTCAAACTGATATTCAAACTTTGTGTATAAAATATAGTCTAATAATTGCCTGTAACCAATCAAAATTATGTGATCTAATTCCAAAAACAGACATTTTGTAGCAAACTTTTGTTACAGAAATAATATTCTTGGTGCCCAAAAGCAAAACCATATATATGAACCTTTCGTCAAATCGTTCTTTATTGGATTCCATCCTGCCATGAAAATTGTCATTTTATTTAGTTTGTGGAGGCCAAACGACAAGATTACATTAGAAGCTTATTAGCAAGAAAATTTCAATAATTGTTGTTTCTGTTGTTTTAATTCGATTTCATCAATAAGAGCAAAATCCTAATAATATCTACTTGAACTTTAGCTAAATTCAATAAAGAAAAAAAAAATAGTTTGACATTGATTTGAAAATAAGAAAGATGAGATTTTGGTGAAGAATTATTTTGAGTAATTAAAAATTAAGAGTTGTAGTTAAAAATTCGTTTGAATGTGGTTTTTTTTAGACGAGTTAGAGATAATATTTTGTTTGTATGTGAATTTAAAATAAATAATGATTTTGAATAGTTAAAAACGAACGATTTGAATCGAGTGGTTATAAATGAGTTATTTTGAAAAGTTAGAAATGAACGATTAAAAATAAGTGATCGAGTTATTTTGAGTAGTTAAAAATGAGAAGTTATTTTTAATTGTAAAAATGAAAAAATATTTTAAATGATTACAAAAACTCATTTAAATGTAATTTTTACAAAATAGTTACTAAGTACTCATTTTAAATCTTTCGTAAATTCAACTAAACAAACACCCTAAAAAAGTTTATTGTTGTTGCACCTACTTAAGGGTAGGGGTGCAACAAAAAACTGAAAAACAGAACTGAACCAATGGATTGGTTTGGTTTTTTAGCACAAAATTAGACATATTGGTTCGAAATTTGAAAAAACCGAAAAATATTGGTTCGGTTCGGTTTTCATGTTAAAAAACCAATAAAAACCGAACTGAATCGAAATATATATTTAAATTATAAAAAAGAATTTTGTATTAAATAATATATGAAGCATATCATTCTCATATTGTATCAGTGGCGTGTTGGTGAAGTTTTAAATAGATGTAAGTCTGGTCCAGCGTTCAAATTGGGACTGTTGGACAATTTAAAATTTTTTTTTACTTAAACTCTCCCAATAGTAAATAGCCACGCATCCCACTCCTTCTCCCTCCTTTAATTTTGCAGGTTTTGCACCTTTTTAGTTTCTACCCTTCAGTTTTATCATTTCATTTACTTAACTTTTTTTTTTTAATTCTTTAACTTTTCATGTATACTGGAATTTAAAATTTATTTTAAAAAAATCTAGGTTTAATTGTATGTAATTATTTTTTCATTTATTAATATATTGGACATCGGTTCGGATCGGATCCAATTATTCAAAAACCGAATCAAATAAAAACCGATCCAATGGTTTTGTACTATATTGGACATCGGTTCGGATCCACTTATCCAAAAATCGAGGATATCGGTTCGGTTATCGGTTTGGTAAAACCGACAAAAACCGAACCGAAATCACCACTACTTAAGGGAGTGCTTGGCTGCAAGTGAGATGAGATGAGATAAGATGATAGAAAAACTTTGTTTGGAGTGCAGAGAGATGAAATGAGATGATAGAAAAACCTTGTTTGGGGTGCAGGGAAATGAGAGGAGATGTTTATCTGATTTTTTTTTAATCAATTCTTATGTTTTTTTTTAATAATGAACTTATTTGCAAATCTTTAACTATTAATACAAGTATGGAAATATAACCATTATCCTAAATAAATTGTAAATAATATCACTAGTAGAATTACAGGTAAAGATGGTGGGCTAAAATTTAAAATTTTGAAAACGCAGAGGATAGATGGCGGGCGAGTTTTGCCCGCCATTAATTGTGCACGCCATAAACAATGAATGAAGGCGGGCCGTGCCCGCCATCTAAACTCCTGCGCAACCCATTTCTTTTCTCTTTCTTTTTTTCAACCCAAAACCCCTCTTCTTTGCCTCCATCTCTCTTTCTCCTTCGACCCAAAAACTCTATTCGCCGCCACCAGTTCTTCGACCAAAACCACTCCGACGCCTCTGGTTCTTCTACCAAAACCTCTCCGCACCTGCTTTCTTCGACATACCCTGACCGCCGCCACCGCTTTCTTCGACATGCCTTCACCTCCGCCGCCACTTTTAGGCATTTCTTCACGAATTTGGTAATTTCTTAGTTCCTAACTTTTTTTAAGCATTTTTTTATCCCATTTCTTCACAAATGCATGTTGTAATCTTTTCATATATGTTGCAAATTCGTGCATTTGTTGTTTTGATAGCCATTTTTATATGAGTAAATTTGTGCATTTGTTGTTTTGTGTCTAATTTTTTTTAAGCTCTTTTAGCTCATTTCTTCACAAATGCATGTTGTAATCTTTTCATATATATTTCAAATTTGTGCATTTGTTGTTTTGATAGCCATTTTCATATGAGTAAATTTGTGCATTTGTTGTTTTCTGCCTAATTTTTTTAAGCTCTTTTTAGCTCATTTCTTCATAAATGAATGTTGTAATCTTTCCATATGTGTTCTCTCGTGATAAATGTTAGGCATTTTCATTAAGTTTTTGTTTGTTTCATTTGGGCATTTGTTTCATACCTTAAAAAGCTCAAATTTGGGCATTTGTTTGTTTCACAATTTTGGTTATTGTGCATACTTTGATTCGATCAATAAGTTGATTTACATGTGTGACACCTACTTTGACGTTAGAAATAATTATATTGTGACTTGAGTTTACTTTGTTTTAAAAATTTTGTAGGTTAAATTTCGCTAGTTGACTAGATTTCTAACATGGCTATGGATAAGTCGTGGATATTTAAGGATCGAATGTCACTAGAATACGGTTTAGGAGTTGAGATATTTATAAGCAATGCAATACTACATTCGAAAGATTAGACAAAATGACGAATCTTAATCAACGAGTATTCTTTCCCTTCAATTCTGGGTATGTGTTCCAACTTTAATTACTTATTAATTACGTTTATATCAGAATTTCAATATTCGTGAAATTGTATAGGAACCACTGGATTTTGCTCGTCCTAATTCTTGTTGAAAACACATTGTATGTTTTCAACTCACTCGGTCAAAATCCGTTGAACCAGAGTTTAGCTCATGTCATAAATACGTAAGTTTCTAAATTACTATTCTTATGAACTTTGAATTTATTTATTTTATCATTCTAAATTAATAACTTTAAACTTTATTAATATAGTGCCTACTGAGTATGACAATTAAGACACACGCTGAAGACCTTAAAATTAAATTGCAAATGGGTGAAAGTAAAGTTGAATCGTATTCTTTTGTTAGTTGTTTTTTGTCTTGTTGAATTATCGTACTACGTATGTAACTATTTTGATTCACCAGTGCCCTCAACAAACTGGATCAATAGTATGTGGATTTCATGTCCAACTATTCATACTGAAGATGAAGTACAACACATCCACGCACCTATTGAAACTTGTAAGTTTTTTTTTTATACATTCATGTTAAATATAATCATATATATATATAAGGTACACTAATTTGGAGTTTTTAATTATGTCTTAATATTTGTAGTTCAGCGCAGGCATGATCTTATTCACTAAAGCCCAGATTGATGAAGTACGAGTAGAATGAGCTGAATTCATAGCTAGACATTTGATACAAAATTAGTATTTATTTTTTATTTAGGTATGGAGAAGGAAATTTTGATGTTAATTGAATATCTTCATAGTGATATGCATATGTACGTAGTTTCTTATCTAGAGGGACAAAGTCTCATTTATTGTGTATATTGTGTATTTTGCATTTTGTTATATATACAGGGTGAAATGTTGTTATATATAACAGGTGAAATTTTTGGGAATTGCAGCGCAATGTTGCCTAAATTTTTTATGCATATTCATGCATGTGTTTATATATAGAAGTTAGAAGTTAGGATTCCATGCATATGAGTTAGTGGTGATTAGATTTTTTTTGTTAAAAGAGTTTTATATTGTTTAGAAGCTAGAAATTGGAGGATTAGGAAAGTTTAGACTTCTAATGGCAAGCACTACATACGATTTTTTTTTATAAAGTGATAATGTATTTTAATGGTAGACACAAACGAGCGAAACATTTTAAAACAACTACCTGAGACCACACTTTTGGGAGGATTTTTTTTTTAAGTATTGAAATTAGTGGCGGGCAAGGCCCGCCACCTTTTACACAAATGCGTTAGCATAGAAAAGAATTAAATTAACGGCGATAGAAGAACATTGGTGGTGGGTCGTGCCCGCCACCTATTAAGGAAACACGCGCGAGTTAAGGTGGTGGGTTGTGCCCGCCATCTATTGTCTGCTCGTCATTAATTCAATACAATGTCATTAACATTGGTGGCGGGCTGTTGTCCACCATTGTTTCTAAATAATGGGGGGCTTCGCCCGCCATCATTCTACTAGTGTATAAAATCAATATCATACCACTCTTTATCATATTAATGTTCATATTTGAAAGAAACAGAGTTTCAATGATATTATGTACGACCTAATAACCATGAGGTCAAAATTTTGAATCTCTCACACCTAAATATTCTTGAATTAAAAAATAATAATGAGCAAAAATTTCACACAACAAAAATAAAGTTTGACTAATTTAAAATATTTTAAAATTTTTATTTATTTCAAGATTTGTTAGACTTAAATAATTAAAAAAAAAATGTAAAAATACCAAGATTCTATTTATTAAAAAAGAATGAATTTAAACAAAAATTAAAACCATTTAATTAAACCAGTCATTATAAAATCTTGATAGTAATTTTTTTTATTAAAAAATAAACTATTTTTTTTAGTAGAGGAGGACCAACTCTCAAATAATATGAGAGCCAAATACCAATTTCGAGGCTCAAAACTTCATTTGATTGAACTTAATGACATTTTGATAATAATTGTTACATGAAAGTAAAAAAAAAAGTAGTGCCTCCCAAAGTTTAGAATTTATTGTTGACTCATACAAGTCTTAGAATTCATAGTTGTTTTTGGTATATACAAACAAAACTCTTAAGATTATTTAAATTAATTTACCTCCTTCCTAAAAAAAAAGAAATTATAAATCTACTCAAATTATTATTTTAAAGTCCAGCTTAGTACAAGAGTAAAAAATTTGAACCTCATTTTTATAACAAATAAAATAAATTCAACAATTTTAAATTTATTGAAATAAGTTCACATTTTTTAATTTGTCGTAAATTATGAATAAAAATTCAATGTGTATAAATTATTTAAATTTAATTGTTGTTTTAATAATAAATTGATGAACATATTGTTAATATAAAAAAAATGCATAATTTTATACCAATATTTTTTAATTATAATTTTACAAATACGATTATTTTTAAACAATTGAAGTATTATAAACTTTTTTGTTATTAAAAATTATTAAACAAAAGAATAGAAAGTATTTAATTTTTTACAAATAAAAAATATTAAAATTTATTGTCATATATCAAAAGATGATATATATATATATATATTTATTTTAATTTTCAAAATTCAAATTTATTTAAATAAACATTTGATATAATAATAGTATAATTATATACCGGTATATTAATATATTTAAATAATAATTATATTATAACTGCAAATATATCCAACATAAAAAAATAATAATAATAAAATAACAAATACAAAAAATAAAAATAAAAATACAAAGAAAAAAAGAAAATAAAAAGAGATGAGATAAGAGTAAATGACCAACATTTTAGACCAAACAAGGTGTTGGAGACTGAAGACCTCCTCTCGTCAAAAAAACAAACAAAATATTACGGAGTCTTACGAGCATTGAAGGAAGCTCATACAAAAAGGGTGCAGCATTGACGTCACAATTTGTCCTTTTTTAATTTTAATTACTTCCATCAATTTTCTCAGGTTAAAAAAATAAATTATTTTCCCCACAGAATGAAAGAGGAAATTGGATTGTAGCCCAATTTTAATGAGTTCAATTATGTGTAACCCCCAATACATATTGAATAAAAATGTTACGTTTTTTTACAAAAATCAGCATCATTATTAAGTCTTATATGATATTAGTCGAAGCCAACAAAAACAGTTGTTCAACGGTATAAATATATATTTAATGACTAAGAAGTTATGAGTTTGAATTCACAACCTCTAATTATTATAATTTCAAAAAAAAAAAAAAGAAAGAAAGATGATACTAAAGTTTGATTTCTTTTGACATAAAAAATTATTTGTTTGTGCAAATACTAATTTGGAGTGAGCCCAAAAAGATTAAATGGAAGTTTGAGAATGAAATTCAATAAAAACAACCTTATGGTATGGGGTTTCTTGTCAATTGTCAAAGGCTACCATACAAATTAAAAAGGGAGACAAACAAAACAAAAAAGGTGACCAATCCTATCTCCTATCAATTGTGTTGTTCACCTTTGTAAGTTGGTTTGGGGACCATTTTGCACACTTATTGGAGAGTTATCCTTAGTCCCTTTTGTGTCCTATCCCATTTCTATCCCTAAATTAAATTGGTAGATTCAATTTCTTTTCTTTCTTTTTTTAGTATAAGTTGAGGGAAGAGGAATTACAAATACCGATTCCAATAATCGAACCCATGACCGTGAAGTGGCAATGGATTAACATCAAACCAGATAACCAATCGCCACCGATCCATTCAATAGATTCAATTTCTTAACTATTTAAGAAAATTGTGCTTTTATCAACTTCAATATCGATGTATTGGTTAAGACATATTTTCAAGGAGATTTTTTTATGAATGGCAAAAGAAAAAGGAAAAAAAATCTACCGTGTAAATTTTTATAAAAAATTTAAATATAGCAAACAATATTTGATCAAATTAAATAGATATATCTTTGATAACTTTAATCAAGTGAAATTGATAACTTTAATCAAGTGAAATTGATAGTTTCAATCAAGTTAAGCAGATTGAAAATAATTAAATAAAATTGATTTAAAATAATGAAAGTTAAAATATTTTTGTTAGGTATAAAATCTTCTTCATTTCAAAAAAAAAAAAAAAAAAACTTCTTAAAAAGTTACTACAATTAAAATATGGACGGCAGATTTTGTAATTTACACCAAATTTTCTATTTTCAATACTGAAAAAAAAGACATATATTTTCAATGTTTAAATTTCCACCTCACATACAACTAGTTCATTGACTGAAGTTTTGTTTGGCTCTAATGATTATATATATATATATATATATCCACTAATGATTGATTTAGTTTGGCATATAAGAAATCTTGAGTTCTAATTTTTTATCATATAATTTTCTTTTTCACATGCTTACACGTTATTATTGGAACCTATCTATGAAGAAGATTATTTGATTATTACAATAGTATAATAATTATTTGATTATGGATTTAGAGTATAGTTGAATTAAAAAATTATATTAATCCTGTTCAAATAAAAATAATAGTAATTATCATGACTAATTAATTTAAGCTCTTAGATTTTTTTTTTTTTTAATATAAATTTCATTTAAGCTTTTAGATTTTATAGTCATTTATCATATAAACTTGAACTAAGTTCCAACCATGTGTCCATTTATAATAAGAAAAGTAATTATAAATATAAGTAAATTTTAAAATATTTCATTAATATATTAAATGTATTATAAATATTTATTAAAACAAGTATTAATCATTAATATGCTTTACTATTCATTAGTATCAATTTTATAAAAAATATATGTAACAATACTTATTAATATCAATGACTATATATATTTTTTTTTTCAAATGACCATATTTATAATTATTTTGTAGATTTGACCAGTCTTATAAATTTTCCTTTATAATATTATCTTTTGGTAGTCCAACATACTTGCCCTGAAAAATTGAAGACATTTTGACATCAATATCAAGCATACAAAATTATGCCCAATGTGTAAGAATATCTTGGTAAATCAAATTCTAAAATGCCTCAAGTTCTAAGCATCTATTCTAATTCAATTTAATTTGTAGGCTTAAGCCTTCAACCACAAACTATCAAAATCTTTCTGCCAAAAAAAAAAAAACTATTTTTTGTAAAGTTTAAACTTTATGGATTTTATTAGATTAAACTATGTTCCATAAAGTATATAGCTGCTGCTACCCCATAATCTAGCAATTTTGGTTGGTTCCAAACAAAAAGCTCCTAAAATACAATTCTATATTTAACTACCAATAGGCCATTAGGCTTAGTCCTCAAGTTATCATTAAATTACTTTGCCCTTGACATATACACTATAATAAATTAGATTTTACTTTTTGAAATCAATTGTAGTACATAGATCTTTTTTTTTTTAAATCATAGTACATAGGTCTTAAGCACTCTAAAAAAATTATAAGACAAGAGAATTGCATGATGAACATTATAAGAGAAAGATTTTTATGATCCATTTTTGTCCAATTGTCCTATAAACCACATCATTCGTTTAACATAATCGATTTTTTCAAAAGAAAAATTGGATAATCTATATTAGATAAACATATATATAATTTTATATCCTTAACTTTTAATTTTTTGTATCTAAGTGCATAATTTTTTTTATTTTTTTATTATTTTAAGTTCATGAATTTTAAATACGTGTCCAATAGGTTTAAGAACTTATTAGATTTAAGTCAATATATATATATATATATATATATATATATATATATATTAGATTCAAAATTTAAAAAAATCAACGACATGTTAGATATAAAATTGAATGTTTCAAAATATTTTAGACATTTTGTTTTTAATTTAACAATAATTGAAATTCGTATTGGTAACCAACTAGTCACTAGAGTACTACTCATTTTGGCATGTTAACAATTTTTATGCCTAATGGCTAAATAGACACAAATTTAAAAGTGATTTTTTTTTTTATTAAATCCTTTTAAAGTTAAAAATTAAAATAGAAGTAAATATGAAAGTTTAAGAAGTAAATGTCTAAAGGCTAAATTATCAGATATACTCATAAATAATGAGGTTTGTGTCAAACATGCCCTTAAATTTTCAAAAGTTTCAAAGGTACCCTTAAGCTTAAAAAAACATTTCAAAAATATCCTTATCGTTAAGTTTGGATGGAAATTGTTCAAAAAACACCCCTAAACTTTAAAAATGTTTCACAAATACCCTTTGTTTTAAAAATATCAAAAAAACTATTTATCAACAATTTTTTTTAGTACAAATGAGGATGAGAGAGTCAAATACCGATTTTCAAGATTGAACATGTGATCGTGTGATATTGAACTAGATTATCACCCAACAATGAAACCTACCGTACATCACCAACCTTTTCGATTTTATCAACAAATTATTTATGAATATATTAAAATTATGTTTCAAATATCCTAAAATAAAATCGTAAAGAGAATTTTAGTATTCATCAGAATCTAAATTTAATGAGACTTTTTTTTAATTATAAAAATAATGAGATTTAACATATTAATGTCGTAGTAACAAACCAAAAAAAGTGTCTTGGTAACAATCTACAAACTTAAAATTCATAACTATAATCATTCCTCATATTTCAAAGACAAAAAAAAAAAAAGTTATTGTGATGAATTTAAAAACTTAAATAGTTAAGTATGGATTAATTTTACTTTAAATTATTTAAATAATTTAACTACCTAAATATATAAATTTAATATCAAACTTTAAAGATGAAAATTAAACTCACATAACACACATATCAATTTTAAATGATAAAAGAATAATCATATGAGAAATATATTAAGAATTTAATTTTAATCATCAAACTAATCACTCAATTAATTAAATCTTTAATATTGACATAAAAATAATAAAGGTATAAATTTTATTTTACAATTAAATTTTCTTTAACATTTTTCAAAAAATTAACAATAAAGATATTTTTAACGATATTTAGGCAGAAAGGAAGGTTTTGAAACTCTTTTAAGGTTAAAAGATATTTTTTTAAACTTTTTCAAAGTTGAAATATGTTTAAAACAAAATTTTAACTGTTTCCATCCAAATTTAACAATAATAACATTTTTTACATGTTTATTAAAATTCAGAACTAGTTATTTTGGGTATTGTTGACACAAATTCCATGATTCAAATATATGCCTATAATTTACCCCACTTCTAATCTACCAAAAAAAAATTTATAATGATGTCTTTGTCGTAAATAACTAGTATATATATATGTTTTTTTTTTCTTTAGATTTCATTAAAAATCCACCTTCTTAATCAATCCTAGCTCCTAATTAAGATAAAATTACATGTAAGTCCTAAGTAATGCAACTTCATCATAATACAAATAAAGAGATTATAAATTAATAAAAATGATGTCCAATTTTTAAGTCATTATGATTTGGGTGTGGGGTTGGAAGTAACTATTAGTTTTTTTCTTTGGGCCATAGAACCAAAAAGAGACACCAACTGAATTAATCATAGAAGAAATTGATTTAATAATACAAGGTAATAGTTTTTTTTCTCTTTTATTATTATTATTTTTTTCCTTTATGGAGATCATAATAGAAAGCTCAAGGTTGAGTGCAGCAATTGTCAAAAAGTTTAAAGGGATTCATTTAGGTGCCTACTGGATTTTAAGTTATTCTCTAATATATATAGTTGAAAAAAAGCACCCACCATTACCCAATCCTCTTTGTTTTGGGTCAAAATATTGAAAAATATATATGGTTTCTTTTTTTTTTTTGAAAAAAAAAAATGGTTTCCTTTCTTTTTATTAAAGCATTTCATTCGTTTCTAATCTTTGTTAATTAATTGGGTTGTCTCTTATTGAAATTAATAAATTAATTTTCATCTACATACTAATTTGAATATGTTGTAATCAGTCTCTTTCCGAAAATTTCGCAAATACTTTAACTACACCACTAAAATTTGAATTATATACTTATTTTTATATTCTATTACTAACTTAGTCAAGGTAGGTATTTTCAACTATTATTAATGCAGTCAGTAATAAAAATAAGTTGGTATATACCAAATGGATTGGTGATAATTAATTATCATATTTGGTGATAATCTATTTCAACTCTACAATTAATTTGAATATAGAAATCGATATTATAATTATCTTAGAACTCGAGATTTTAGATTGCCAGATCTTTTTTCTTAACTCTTATTAGAGACATAAAATGATGGAAGCCAGCTAAGCATCTACACTTAAGTTTTGTAGGTTTCAATTCAAAAAAGAATTATCAGTACTCTCTATAAAAATAGATGAAATATAACAACAAAAAAGTTGGCAACATCAATACGTACAAGAATTATTTTGCTGAGTTTGATGAAAACTTAACTGTTTTTTTTTTTTTTTTTTTGAGAAACATGTATTTAGTTATATGGTTGAAAATCTAAATATAATTTCTAAATATAATTTAAACTGATGATATACAATAATATCTTTTTGCTTCCAAATCTTCTTCTTTTTTTTTTTTTTTTTTTTTTGGCTTAGAATAAGAGATTCTTACTTCCAATGAGGAACAAAATCTTAATATAATATAGTCAAGCTGAAGGGCTACATATGCAAGTTGAGTACGTCTAGGAAGTGTTTGTTTGACATATTTATGTAGCATTTAGGTTAAGGAGTTGTTTTGAAGAGTTAAAACTTGAGAATTGTGCCAAGAACTCGTTTGAATATAATTTTTGTGTAGAGGAGTTAGAGTCAAGATCTTATTTTGATGTAAATTTAAAATGAGTAGTTATTTTTAGTAGTTAAAAAAGAATGATTAAAAATGAGTTATTTTGATTGATTTGAAATGAATAATTAAAAATAAGTTGTTAGAAATGATTGAGTAGTTATAATGAATGGTTAAAAATGAATGGTTAGAAATAATAGTTATTTTTAAAAGTAAAAAAGAGGAATAGTTAATAAAAACTATGTAGATTTTTTAGAAGAAGTTAATAAACCCTAAAATTAAATCCTACCTAAATATACTAAACAAATTGCCCCTAATAATTGAAGCTATTTCTTGTCAAAAATAATAATAATAATTGAAGCTATTTACGACTTGGTTGTTTATAATAGTCAAACAAATAATAATGCAATTTGTTACAATGTAAAATCATTATATCCTCATTAGACCTTCAATCAATCAACTTGTCCAATAACCTCCTTCTGCATTGTTAATTGAATTCTTTATTTATTTTATATTAAATATTTCTGATTTTTTATAATAAACAATAATAATTGAACATGTTAATTTAGTTTTGAAAAAAAAAAAAAAGCTGTTGCAAAATTAAAAATACATGAATTAAATCATTATAAAGGTTTGAAGATTGAATTAATTACTTCCCTACAAATTTAGAGATAAAAAATCATTCTTAACCGAATTAAATTAATAAAGTAAATATGATTCCTTTAAGCATATTTTATTATCCGTAATGCGGTAGAATTGCTATATTAAAAAGTAAAGAAACTCCCTAACATTTTATAAAATAGTTAAATTATTTTTTTTCATTATCAATTAATTTTGAGATGATTATTCATACTATTTAATAAAAAAAAATATCTTTTTAAAATTGAAATTTCTACCAAGTTTGTTTATTGATCTTGGTCAGTTTTCTAATTGGTTAATTTATAATTTGTCACGGGTGTTCATATACTAATGAAGTGAATATAAATTTGGAATTAAAATATGTGCAGCTTAACTATTTTTATAAAAATAGAATTTGATATTATAATATTTAGATGTCAGTTGAACTTATTTATTAAATTTATGATTAATATAAATTAAACATATTAACTCTTAATTATTTACTCAATTCTAGATTACTCAATCATTTGAGATAGTTGTTTGATCGTGAGTTTTTAAATTTACATTTTGAACGAGCTGTCGAATCAAATTGGTATAAATTCTAATTCTGGAACATATTGTTGAAAAGAGTAAAAATTACCTTTTTACTTAAAATGTTGTCACTTTCTGCACCTATTGTATGAAGCCATTGTCTTGTACGAAGGATCAAAAGCAAATTGTTTTTTTGTAATTATTTAATTTTAATCAAGTATACATTTTTTTTCTTTTTCTTTTTTTTTTTTCAATTCAGGATTAAAAAATGTGAAATCATAATTTCTAAATCAGGGTATTTATGGATAAGGAACAGGTGGAAAAAGAAATGTGGAATATGTTTATGTTTAGGGTAGCAAAACTTTATTCAGCCCCGCATTTCCATTTTTCCCAATAACCTTTTTTAATCAAATGTTTTCTACCATTTATTTTCAAAACAACATTGTTAAGTTTTCATAAAAGAGAAAAGTGGCTGCACATTGATGTGGTGATTTAAGCATCATAATTTTTTTTCTCTACCATCTATCTCTTTTATTATTATTGATATTCATGATTGTTCGGGCCAGCTTTTGCGAACTTCGATTCATGTCACATGATCCTATAATATTTGAATGTCAAGAAAATCCGTAAAAATTAATTCTTAGATATGACCATACATCTATGAAATTTAAACTGTTTCTTTTTTACTGCGACGTTCTTTGTTGTATTAGTTTGTACGTGTCAGATCTGTAAATTATGTGGCTTAACAACAATCATCCGTCTGTTCGTACTATACTACGTTGAGCAACAGAAGAGATCCACGTGTCGAGAGTCTACGATAAAGTTACTGTAGTATATTAAGGCTCACAAAGTCAGAGTATTATTTATTTGTTTCAATCTAAAAAAAAATAAAAAATCTCTAGGAGAAAATATTATTATAATTTTGGAGATTTTGTATGTATAATAAAAAAGGTAAAATATTTACATCTATACCATAAAATTAATCATGTGTTATAAATAAATTATTTAAAAAATTGTACTCCAAATATAATATAGAATGTGCTGAACATAAATTTCTTATAATTTTAATATATACAGCTTTATAAATAACTATAATCTATTAGATCTCGTAATTATTTAATTAATTTTCCAAACCTTAAAATTTATAATTTAGTCATTAAAATGTTTTTTTTTTTTTTTTTAATTTAACCTTCTTTTTTTTATATATAGAATATGATTAATTTATTTTATTAACATTTGGTATATATTTATTGAATTATATTTCGCTTCTCACTTCTTCAAATTCTAAATATCCTTTAAATTTTTTGAAAGAGCTGAGTTGAGTGTTCAACTAGTCTTAATCTTGAACTAACATGATATATTGTCCATACAATTCAACACTTTAAGTTATAATGACTTAGCTCGAAGTAGCGTTGGGCGAAACTTTAGATAGCATTTATATATCTCATATGATTGACACATTTCAATATTTATTGAAATTCATTCTTTTCTTTCTTTTTCTTTTTTTTAGAATATTATATATATTTGCTTATTTATTTATTTATTGTAAGAACAATGAACCTTTAGTCTTGGACTTTCTTTGAAGTTTGTGAATTGGACAAATTTGATTAAGACCCTCATAATCATAAGAAATGTTGATAAAATTATCGCAATATTTAGAGGAATTTCTAGTTTATCATTGTGTATTTTATCTATTTAGCTATATTTGGATTGACACAAGCATATTCATAATAATTTAGTCCATTTATAAAATCAAATAGTTTTTAATAATGGATGGAAACTAGGAAAGTGTTGTTTGCTCAAAATACATCTTCTATTTTTTCAATAATTGCATCCGATATCCCATATAAAATCGTTGGATCGATTTTCATTTGGTTCTGTTTAATTTTGGTTTAGTTTTCAATTTTTATTTCAATGTGATTTTGATTCATTTTCAATTTTTTGTTTCATCTTCTATTTGATTTTCAATTTAATTTTAAGAATTTTTATTTTATTAACCAAATACAATACTTTTCATTTATAAAGTAATATTTATAATGCTATTCCTTCATTATATTTTTATTTTATTTTATAATTTATATATTCGATTCAAGTTTTAAATATCAAATGGAATAATTCAATGTTATTAAAAAAAATTGAATAGATCGATTAGATTGGTTGTTTTGTCAGCTTTTGAATTTTTCATCTGACCCATATATTCTAGAATTTGGGCATTATTATTTTTTAGGTTTTAACTGTTTATGTGGAAGAAAAAAAAAGATTTTGGATACTATCTTAATTTGTTCAATTTAAAAAATCAATTAAGGGTATTATATTTTAAAAAAAGTAATTATACTTTTTTTTTAAAAGAAAAGTAATTATATTCTTCCCTATGAAAATGCTAAATTTAGTTGATAAAGGCATGACATTTTTTAAAAATTTAGACCAACATCTGAAAGAGGTAAAAGTTTATCCAAAAAAAAAAAAGAAAAGAAAAAGGTAAAGGACATGTGACATCCAGATTACTTATTAGAAATTCAAGAAAAAAAATTATTAGATTTCTTTATCTGATCCCATTAAATTTCAGTTAACTAACTAAATATATAATATATATATATATATATATATATATATTTTTTTTTTTTGAAATTGGTAACTGTTTTGGCTCACTTTTGCATGTCTCCACTAATGTTATTGTTTGACTCTATAATATTTAAATGCTAAATAAATTAATTCTTAAATAGGTGACTACCATAGATTGAACTTATCATCATATGTATCTCAGAGTCCAACTAAATATATAACACGTCTTTTTTTTTTTTTGAAACGTATAACACGTCTAATAAACTTACCCTCATTGGTAGCTACATTGGTTACCTAAAAACATTTAGTTGAAAATATTAATACATAAAAAACATAACTAACTAAAAACATTTTACAAATAAAAATTTAAATTATATGTTAACTCAAATAATAAATCCAAGAGTTCTCGTCCAAAGCAAATTTGCGAAAAAATTAAAAATAAAGAAAAGAATTTATATTTGTTAATATATTATTTTGGTTTGAAGATAATAAAATTTTTTCAATTTTAATCTTTAGACTATGAAATATCCTGATGTTCCTCTTCATGTCTGGGTGGAATCTGAAGGTGGTCATGAATATTTTTAATGATATTTCTTAACTAAATTGAGTAAGGTTGACATCTCATTTTAGATCATCTTCTTCTTTTCTTTATGTGATAGGTATTGTAATAGGGTGGTTGATTTTCTAGCCAAATTTTGTTGCGACCAAAACTATTTTAAAGTTTATTTTTTGATAGGGATGTTATGTATTTTTTTTTGGAGTGAGGAATTTCTTCTGCAAATCGCCTCTATTGATGGTTGAGGAGTTGTTATGCAATTCACACAAATTATATTAAGATATCATACCAACACAACATTAACTCAAATTTTCAACATTAAAAGGTAAGCGATTGCAAATTTGTATATTGTTAACTCAAATTTTCACTATCTCAAATTGTGTTGAATCATTTCTTACTTATGTTTGTTGAAATGTATTAAATTTTCATTCAACTCAAAAATTTAAGTTGGTAAATTGGAGTAAATTTAATTAAATCAACCAACAGTATTTATAGAGCACACATGAATACTCTGTGTTGTAGTTCAGTTTTATGGTGTGGAATGAAAGCCTAGCAGGATTGCCATATTGTTCCAACCATGCTTCATTGCATGTGTTTCTATTTTGATAATCACTTTGAATTAAATTTAAACTAAAAAATTCACTAGCTCTATTTTTTTTTTTTTTTTTTTTTAGAGAAACTAAATTTATGAATGAAATTTTATAATGTATGGTAGGAATATTTCATTTAATAGTTGTTTTTTTTTTTAATTCCATTTAATAGTTGTTAACTTTATACCAATTGTAAAAATAATTTTTAAACAAACTAAAATTAGATTTTTCAAATTTATGAAAATGAAACAAACTCCCTGGATTACCGTCTAAATGAAAAGTATATTTTAGTGTAATTCTGAGTTGATCTATATTTTCAAAATTGAACAATTTTATCCCTAATATTTTAATAATGTTTAATTGTACTCTTTGAAAGAACAACATCCTCAATTATATAATAAAATGTTAGGACTAGATTAATTTTAAATTTCAATATATATAAAATAATTATTTTGATATTGGCATGAATTTAAATTTTTAAAGAAATTAAATATAAAAGTAAACTAAATAAAAATTATATCCAAAATTGAAACATTGGACATGTGTTTGGATGAGAAGTTAGCATGAACAGTTATTTTGAAAAATTAAAAATTGAGAATTGTAGCAAAAAAACACATTTGGATGTATATTTTTGTAGAGGAATTAGAGACAATTGTTTGTTTAAATATGAATTTAAAATGAATAGTTATTTTGTGTAGTTAAGAAAAAAATGATTAGAAATGAATGGTTAAAAATGAGTTATTTTGAAAAGTGATTAAAAATGAGTAGTTAGAAGTGAAGAGTAGTTACAAAAACTCATTTGGATGTAGTTTTTTTAGAAGTAATTGGCAAATACTCATTTTAAATCCTCTATAAATATGACAAACATACACCCCAGAAGTTTACTAACTAAAATGAAACAAATTTTAGGGAATTTACCCACTACTGCACATTTTAGGGTTTGTATTTTAATGATTGCATTTCTTGTAAAATATTGCATGCATGGCAGATTTATGTGTATTTTTTCTAACATTCCAACTTTACCCTCTCAAGTTTGTGTTCTCCATTGCTTACGTCGCTCGCGTTTTGAGTGGAACTTGCGATCGATGTAGAAGAAGAAGTGACGATGTGTGGCGATAGTGGCTGTGGGTTTGAAGTGACTAACACTGAAATTTGCAGGTGGATTAAATTACTATTATATTATTAGGTTAAATGATAAAATTGTTTCAACAAAAAAAAAAATTATTAAATTGGGGAAGGACTGGTAGGAGTTAAAATTTGCAATTGTGGGTTTTGATATTTGTTCATGGGTTTATCATGTGATGGTTTGTGTTTGAATATTGAGTGAATGTTTTCACCTAGATTGATTGAATTGGTCTATCAGGTGAATTGATTGAATAGTATTGGCCAAACTAAGTGAATCGGAGACATTTTGTTCATTTTATATAGGTCGGTCCATTTTTCTGCTACATACATAATTATTGTTTTGTTTGCTGACTTAAGTTTCTGTAAGTTTGATTTTTCATTTTTCATTTTACTTGCTGCTTATTTTGTTCATCTTTTGACTTTTTTTTTTTTTTTATGAATTTCTGATGTGTTCTATGTTTTTATAATTATTTTCTACTTTTTGAGCTGTAATAGATTTTTTTCACTGTTTTGTTTGCGACCTAAGCTTCTGTCTGTTTATTTATTATTATTATTTTTTTTTCAGATTGCTTCCACTAAAAAAATTAGAAAACAATGGCTTCTTATTAATTTAACTTATTATTTTATCACTCACTTTTGATTGAGCAATATCAATCAATAATTGAAGTTTATCATCCACTCACTCCTGATTGATTTATCACTCACTTCTGATTAATTTCTATCACTCATTCACTTCTGCTTGATTTCTGTCACTCACTTCTAATTGAGCGCTACAATCACTAATGAAGTCTATCACTCACTAACTTTTAAAATTCATTTTTGCAGGAACATACACAACATTTGAAACTAATGATGAGGGACATTTCAAATACTGTTTTATAGCCATGAGTGTTTGTATTGAAGGTTGGAGCTCTATTGTTTTCGATGTCAATCATTTACCTCATATTATGAAACGGCAAGCTAGAAGGCTTGACAAACAAAGAATATCATCTATAGGTGAAGCAAGGAGTTACATAAGGTGTAGTCTGTAATAACCCAGTTTTTTCCTTATTAATTAAAGTTAAAATAAGAGTTGTGGCATTTTTGAAATAAGTTGGAAGTTGAGGGGCAAATGGGTCTTTTGGCTTTGGTATTTAAGTCAAAATGTGAATCCCAAGGGTTTTGTTACTGTTCATCATCTTGCTCGCGCCGCCTGGTCGAATTTCGAAGACGCCGTTGTGGGTCGTCGTTTCCGGCGAAAGTTGGTTCGCCTCTGTGTGTTCTCGAGTCACCGTCGGGCCTGTCCAGTAGTAGCGTGGGTTGCGGCTTCGCCGTGAGTTCTGTGCAGGTCGAGTTCGAGCTACTCTATTTGTCGCCATCGAGAATGGTGGGTCTTGAGCCGTAGGTTGCGCCGCCGTGAAGTGTAGAGCGCGTCGCTGCTGGTTCATGGCACGCAGTTGAGGGGTTGTCTTCATTGTCGCCGCCGCCGTGCGTGGGTTTCGTTTCTGCCGCTGCCGCCAGTCGAGCAAGGTCGAAGCTCGTCGCCGCCGTTCGTCATCGGAGTGAAGGTGAGTCACTTCTCTTCTCTTTTGTTTAAAATATCAAATGGGTTTGAGTAGCATCTCAAGGTTGAAGA
>JBBMKA010050036.1:0-19571 GCA_037833695.1 Sechiopsis laciniata
TCAGTGGGCAACCATAGTTTACTTTTTTCTTGGGTTGACTTGAAGAATTTGGAAGTAGGCCTCGCTTTTCGGAGCTGCTCCCAGCTCAAACTATGGTGGAAGAGGTGCCGTGAAGATCTAGGAGTGTGAGCAGTACGAGCTGAAAGGCTCCCATACTGTTTGGAGGGCAGGGGGCATAGATGCCAAACAAACCTGACCCCTATCTATCGTCGTCGAAGCTGTTCCTAGGAAAGATTATGGTTCTCGGGTATCCAATCAATTAATCCCCCAATCCGGGGAAGCTTAAGTAGACATGAAAGAATAGGATGAGGGAAAGGGGGGGAGCCACTAAATGGAAGGCTTCACTCGCTCGCTCTAACGCTCGTTTAGGAGACAGCGAGTGGAGTGCAGAAGCCCCTTTAGAGATAGGGGGGAGTACTACACGAGCTCGTAAGTCAAGTACGGAACGAGCCTTGTCTACGAAGCAGAGCGACCTCGGCTTGCTTGCTTCTGGCGAAGCTTCTAGAACTAGATAAGAAGCATTCTTCGATAGTCAAAAGACTACTTATTAGGCCGACCACTACATACATAGGAGCGATAGCGAAGCCAAGCCGTATAAAGGCGAGCAGCCCTTATAGCAGCAATAGCAAACGGCCTACTTATAGCCTTTTCCCATTTTTTTCCCAGAATCTTTTTGATATTCTTGTTTGCTGCTTCTATTGCTCCGTTCGTCTTAGGTCTCCTGGGGGCAGGCAATGAGTGATCTTGAATTGTTGGCAAACTCTGTCCATCATGGCACTGTCCAGGTTCGGCGCATTATCTGTGATGATTTCGTGAGGAACCCCATATCGACAGATTATGTTGGGATTGATAAATTTCACTACTCTAGCTTCTGGAACAGTTCTGTAGGATGCTGCCTCGATCCAAAAGGTGAAATAAGAAATGACTACCAGGATAAACTGATGTCCATGTTCAGCTGGAGGAGTTATGGGGATGTGATGAAACTCAATACTGTCGAACATCTGGCTCAAGTGGACCAGGTGACGGTGATAAGGAAGAAGTTTTTCGTCTCGGGTCTGCCAATCCCCTTTAACCTGGTGTATGATCAAGTCCGAATCCCCGAATACTAAAAGGTCTTCAATCTTTATGCTCAAGGCCGCCCTTAATCCTAGGATACAAGCTTCATATTTAACCATCTTGTTTGTACATTCGAATCTTAGCTTGGTAAGGACGGGATATTGTGCCCCTGTTTCGGATACCAGTACCGCGCCAACTCCTGCTCCTTTAGCATTGGAGGCTCCAAAAAAGTACATAAAAAAGCCAGGATACCATCTGCAGTCATCTTCTTTCATGGCAAATAGTATTCCCTCATCTGGAACTTTGTATTTACTGGTGAATACTCATCCAGAGATTGATCAGCTAGCCTATCTGCTTTAATTCAATCACTAAAACCTCGCCTTCTGAGTGACATAAAATATGTCATATTCTTACCGAACAGAATCATCTGCCATTTAGCCAATCTGTCACTCGTCACGGGCTTTTCGAAGATGTACTTTTTGGGATTCATTCTGGAAATCAGGAGAGTTTTCTAGTACTGCATGTAATGGCGCATCTTGGTTGTGACCCATACCAAACCAGCACATGTTCTTTCCAGGAAGGAGTATCTGGTCTCGCGTAGGGATGAAACTTCTTTGAACGATAATATATGGCCTGTTCTTTGCGGCCACTCTTATCATCTTGCCCCAGCTCCCATGGAGGTCTCCTTCATGGATAGATAAAGAAGTAGTGGCCGGCCTGGTTCCGGCGGTACGATGGGTTTATAAGATCTTTTTTTATATTTTGGAAGGCTTCATCACATTCTGGAGTCCATTCCATGGATGTATTCTTGCGTAGCAGCTTGAAGAGAGGTTCGCAGGTATGAGTGAGCTGGGCGATGAATCTGCTGATGTAGTTGAGCCGTCCAAAGAATGATTGGACTTGCCTGAGATTCTGGGGAGGAGGCATCTCTACAATTGCTTTTATCTTTGCTGGATCGATCTCAATTCCTCGTCTGCTTACTATGAAGCCCAGAAGCTTGCCTGAAGTAAGTCCAAAGCCTAATTATAAGCTCGGTTAAGCCTACGCTTGTATTTCCTGAGTCGGTTAAAAACTCTTGCAAGATTCACCAGAAGGTCTTCGTTATTTCGAGATTTGACAATCATATCATCTACATCAACTTCCATCTCAAAGTGTACCATGTTATGGAAGAGCGTGATCATGGCCCTTTGGTAGGTTGCCCCAGCATTCTTGAGTCCAAAGGGCATGACTCGATAGCAGAAGGTAGCCCATGGTGTAGTGAACGCTGTCTTTTCCCGATTTTATTCATCAAGCAAAATTTTGTTGTATCCTGAGAATCCATCCATGAAGGAGAACATTTCATGGCCCGCGACATTGTCGACCAGAATGTCGATGTGTGGCAAGGGGAAATCGTCTTTGGGACTGGCCCGATTTAGGTCTCGGTAGTCCAACCCTTACCCGGCCATCTTTCTTGGGCACCGGTACAACATTAGAGAGCCAGATTGGATAAGTGCTGACGACGATGAATTTGGCCTTTTTTTGTTTGATGATTTTCACTTTTAGACTCCATTCTGGACGACTTCTTCGGAGTTTTTTCTTTACTGGTGAGAATTCTGGCATGACTGGCAACTTGTGCACCACAATCTTGGTGTCTAATCCGGGCATATCTTCATTTGACCAGGCGAAGACATCTTGATATTCTGTGAGGAATCTGATCAGATCCTTTTTCGGTGAAGAGCTTCATCCTGCCCTTGTCACTCTCGGTGGTTTGCCTCGGTTCCCACAGGTCTCAGTTTGTTCAATGTTTGGTAAAGATCTAGTCTGGAACCTCTCAACTTCCTCAAGAATTTCAGCAGGTGGTTCATTAGCTCCTTTGGTCTTGTCAACCTCAATTCCCATTGCATCTTCATAGACAGAAATAAGAAGATGTCTATTAGAGGCATATCAAATACCTTTTCCAGGAGACGACTTAAGATACCGCAGAATTCTTTTTTCAGCTTCGAGATGAGGGATACGTATAGAGTACATAAATTGACTAAGGACACCAACTGCATATGCAAGAGCAGGTTGCACGAAAGGAACTGACATCTCATCTCATCTAATAAGGAATAGGAAGCGAATCCGCTCTTCTATGTGCTAGATGTCTGCATTTCCGCTGCTAAAGGAAGCAGGGGAAGTACAGGAAGCATCGAATGCAGAAGACGATCTTTTCATCAATCAATTTCACCTATAAGCTTTCTCTTTGGGCATTCAAAGAAGAGTTTAAGCGGGTGGCATATGGAAGCAAGAATCCCATCTGTCCTGTCTAGAGGAATAGGAGGCCTTTGCCCTTGCCGCCCTTTTTGCCTTTAATAAGGGCTTTGGCTTCAAAAGTTTCGCTACGCACCTCAGTCCTTACTCTTTCGATCTCGGGTTTCCGGTGTATGTAGCCAATTCCCGGCTTTCCGGTCTTCCTAGCCTTCTGCTTTCAGACTTCGACGCTGTAAACTAACTCCTTACCTTCTTGCCTTACTAACTATAGCGCTAGCTGCACCAACTGAACGAACCAATTGCTTTTAAAATGACTTTGCCGTTCATTATTAAAGGAATCCTAAGGTAACTCTGCAACCTTCACAGGGAGGACAGGAAGAGACCGATCCTCATCACTTGTGATCTCGCAAGGATAGAAGGTCTTAGGCAGAAAGAATTCCCTAAACAGAGTCAGTATAAAGATAGAGCTCCAGTAAAGGAACCAACCTTCAAATGGCCAAGCCCCTTTCGCCGCCCTATCCGGATCCTTGGGGTTTAACCCCTTGAGAACCGCGCAATCCCATAAAGCGATCGCAAACAGCTCCCAAATCATCCGATGGAAGGGAGTCCGGCCCACTAAGGCCTTATCACCTTTCACCGGAGATGAAGACCGGAAAGGACGCCAATTCAGGCCACCTCCATAGGGATGGAAGGCAGTTCTGGCACATACCTTAAAAAAAGGTCCTTCGCTAGGATACCGTACTTCTCCAAAACACTCTCGACATCTTGTTTGGTTGGTAAAGGGGATGTTTACCCAGGCGCCGTAGTCTTGCCTAACCGTTCGCTCGTAGATGCCTCATCGTTTTCAACATGTATCTTTCCTTTGCTGATTTGGTCTTGAATAGTTTGTTTGAGTTGAGTGTTAGTGCCATGCCCCCCAATTCCATGGTACTTCACAAGTAGTCATTCGTATTGCACTATCTCAGTTTAGGCCGAAGAAGGAAGGTTTCGTTTTCGCGCCCGTTCTACTCGCCCTTTCCGTCCAAAAAAGACGGATTCGAAGGTTTTTCCCAAGTTAGAGAACTTTCCCCGCTGTCCTTCTTTCAGCCGGTCCTAACTTCCTTCTCTTCTGGTTAATCCTATAAATCGGTAATCGGATCGGAAACAGGTAAGAGGCTTTATCAAGGTTCAATTCCTTGATTCCTACCTGGACCCGCATTGGATTAATTCCTCCAATCCTTCCTCCAAAAGGAAAGCAAAAGCTAGTCTTCGCCCGGAGAATTGATTGAAGCCTCCTACTTCCATTCCAATAAGGAATGCAAGCAAGGAATTGAATCCAGGAAAGTCATCAGTCCCACATCGGATAGACCTTTCCAGCTCTGATTCCCTCTTTCGCCCAGTTCCTCGAAAATCTAAAGAATCGTTTGACGCCGAAACCCGTCACTTTGAAAGCAAGGAAGAAAGGAGCTTTTCACTCGCGAAAGAAGTCACCACTCGGGCAAGAGCACGGCTGGCTCCCTGGTAAGATGAAGGGTCTTCCCCAGAAGAAGAGATTAGTACTGGAAGGTGAAGATTAAGGAAGGGCTGAAACAAAGTAAAAACCATTAATTGGGGTAAAGAAATACGAGCAATCCGCGGGAATAGCAAATGTAGCGCCTATCTCTTCAAAATAAGAGGATAGATAGGTCCACGAGTTGAGACAGAGAAGTTCTGACTAATCAAGTAAGAGTTTACCCACGAGAGTAAGAGGCAGTATCCGCACCGAAGAGGATAGGTGCAGTCACATTCGATCGAGAGCCTGATATCAATATATATAATAATAAGGTATCAGGTGGAAAGACAGAGTGCCTAGAACAGACTTACCGAGACAAGAGCCTTCTTCAGTAATCAACCGAGCGAAAAGCCAGCCCTTTTTTTTAGTAAGATAGGTAAAGGCCGCTAATCTCCTATAATAGCGATTTCCCTATCCTTTAAAGCTTCCCCGGAATAAGGAACTTCTTCCCGATCTGCCGCTTTAGCATTTGTTTTTTCGTTCAAAATTTCCCCTCATTTTGAACAGTGCTTAGCTTAGGTCGACTAACCGGATCCCGGTGAGATAGCTTTCTTAAGGATTGGCTGTCCTACTTACCATGCTTTCCATGCCATGTGCTTCCTCCAATACAATACTGGAACTGGGGCTGCCCTATATTATATAGTCAAACCCGTTCCTCAACAAGCTAATTAAGGGAAGTGGAGGCAGTCTCTGTCTGTTAAGAATTCGAGATCTCGGGTCGAGGAAGTAGCAATAGTCGAAGTCACAGTGGAAGGATAACCTAATTCGAGTATTAGGCGAACTTTCACATGCACTTGCTCTGGCTTCTTAAGAAAGATTGAGACTTTTAGACAAGCTTTCAAGCGGCAAAAGCACCATGGGCAGGCACTAGTTCCGGAACTTAAACTCTCGTTTGAGCAAGTGAGTCAGGTCAGGAAGTGATGGTGGTAGAAGGAATCGGAACTTCTTCTGTCTGCCCCTAACCGTTGCTGGGTAAACAAGGGAAACTGGTTATGGGTCAACGAGGTAAACAGATTTCCGGGTCACCTAGATAAGCAATTTTCTTTTTTTCCGAGCGAAGCTGGACGAGGTAGTGCTGGTATCTTCCCTATCTCTCCAATAGGCTCTTTTGTTGCTGTCTATACTTCTGTTAAATATATAGCATAAACTTGGTCCATTAGATCCTGAGAATGAGCTTGCTCTCTAACAAGAAAGGATGCCTAGGCCTTTGCCCTTGTAGCCTGTGCCTCTGCTGCCGGGTCTTGATCTAGCACGGGTACTCAAAATGGAATTGGCATTGGAACTTCAATTGCTTCTGCTCCTGGTTTCACCCTGCCAACAACCGGATCTCCTACGGGGCCCTCTCCGTTTTTACTTGGTCAACTAGCTGCTTTTGATCTCAATCTGCTGGTGGTGAATCAACGAGTGAAACTAAAACCACTGCAGGGTTGGTGCTGCTTTCATTTTTTGAATTGCCTTTACCTTCGCTTATGGTGGCGGATCAACTGATTCTTCGACTGGTGCTTCAACGGGGGCATTGGAATGGGATAAACTAGATCAATGGATGAAACCCTCGCCTGTGCGTATCCTTTGCCTTTGATGCTTCCGCCCCTATTGCTCCTCCTTATGTCTTTGAAAAAGGCTCTGTCTTTGTCTCTGCTCCCTTTCCATCAACTGGTTATGAATTCATTGTTGGGTGGTTTTGCAACTACTCGCTTCAAAACTGGAAGAACCAGATCTGTAGCCGGGCGAAGAGAAGCTGGGACTGGATCTTGACCTGGAAGAGATGCTACTAGGTAAACTCGATCAATTCTCTTTTCCAGATGCCAGGAGATGTTTGATTCGTAGGGCGGGGAAGAGGGCCCGACAAGCAAGAAGTTCTTCCATTATGGCTACTCCGAAATATTGAACTACCACCTTATCCATCCATTACCGGAGACGGAAGCTGCTATCCCTAATGCCTTGCCCCTCTTCCTCCAGTCGGGAGCTAAACCCTGGGAGTGAGAGAGATTGAATGACCTGGCAGGCAGCAGGCAATAGTAGATTCCACTTTATCGGCGATGGTCTGTCTCAAAACGGGATATGCAAGGGATTCCCTACTTCCGGATAGAGAGGAAGCGCTAAGGTCCATCCCCAACATTGATTTCTGTTCCGCCGACTTCACGGCTCAATTACTATCTATTTTTTTTTAGGCGGCAAGACGATGAGTCAGGGAAGGCTGGACGAGAAGAAGACTATCAATATATTAGATATATATTAGTCGGGGAATCGAATTCTGTTGAAATAGCAGATGATTAGTCTGCTCTTACGTTCCTAAAAATGCTAATAACAAGGCAATCTCCGACTTCAATTAGAAGTTACTAAAATGTATTCTTATAATTTTTTTATTAAGTAAGAAGAATACATTTTGGCAGGCATGGACCAATGAGCAAAGTTCGCAGAGGAAGCGCTAATATTGGGAAAAGGCCAACCGAGAGGGGAGGTGGGTAGGCATATAGAACTATGGACAGATAGCGACATAATGCATGATGGTCGAATCGGCAAGATGGGTTGGAAGATCGCATCGATAGCATCAACGACCAACATAAGGATCGTAGTTCGAGGTGAGACTCTGCATTGGCATCGTTTAATGCGATTCGCTTCGAGCTCTTTCGCCCCCGCCTCAGCTGCCCCAGCCTCTTTCCCCACTCTTCAAGCTTTCTTTTCCACCATACCGCGGGTGCTGCTTCTGTGGATCTTGCTCTCGAGAAAGACCTCACTTTCTTCCAATGATGAATCTTATTGAAAGCCCGAAAAACATAGTTTTTTATGAAGTCATAATGGTCTTTGAAGCAAAATGATAGGTTCCCCAAAGATGGATTTCTTAAGGTTTCACGAACCAAGCGCATCCCTACTCCCAACGGAAAGAGGAGGAGGTCAATCAAAACTAGCTACACTTGCCTCTCAGCCTTCCTGCAATCCTTTCTATCTTATCTTATCTTAAGAAATTGATAGTTATTGCTCCTAGTCCTACGTCCTACTGCTTCCCCCCGCGTAGAAGTTCAGTTCTTATTAAGGAAATCTGGGATGAGTTTGCAAATGAATCGAATCTGTCAATGAAAAAGTAATTTCATTTCTCTTTCCCGATGTCACTTCCTTCCTCAGACCAGATGAAATAGCAGCTTAGCTTCTTCTCGAACAGCGTATTTTCACTCTAACCCAAGACCAACAGCGGCTAGTAATTGAGCACTTACAAAATATCTAACACCGGATACGCTCACGGTAAGAGCTCCTTCTGGAACAACTTCCATTAGAATTCAATCTCTGACATGAAGTCAGTTGCTTGCCTTGTAGATGTGTCAAACAATTGATTATCCCTCTGCTTTGGAACTTCAAACAAAGGCTTTTCTCTTATAGTGAGGACTTCATTAGCCCTCGAAGTGCTAGGGTCCTGGGGAGGGGCCCTAGTTGTTGTGCTTATTCGCTTCCCCTCTTGGCCATTCCCTTGGCCAGCATTCGCGGTCACTCTCTGACCCGCTTTGTGGGGAATTTCTTCCAATTGCCTTGTCCAAGCTGATGGAAGATGCTTACTATTCTTGTGTCTAGGCTTCGGCCTTACCCACCCTTTCGTTTTCCCCCCTTCTTCGCCAACCTTGCCTTCTCTTCTTGTCAACTCCTAACATCCGCTCTTCAGATGGTGAAAGGGACATTTCCCAATCTGTTGACTGCTTGTGTTAAGCAAATGAGTTGACTGCGGATTCTGCTTTCAAAGCCTTTCTACCTCCCCCGCCTTCACGCCCAGGTAAAAGCCTTACCTATATTCCTTACTTTTCGCTTTCTTATCCTAGTTAACACACTGCATTTGACACTCTCTAGGAGAGAAGGGGGAGAGTGATTCAATACCAAGACGCTAACTGTCACTATTGACGGCGGAAGGTGGGAATCGAGCATTACTGGCAGTAAAGGCGCTCTCGGAGTATCACCATGATTTGGTTGGGGTAAGGAGATCAATAGCTATGTGCTATGGAAGCGGGGAGGAACTGATTGTCTAATAGTTGTTTAGTAGATTAGTAGTTTATCTTAGATAGATTAGTTGGCCTGCTGAAGACACACCGAATCGAAAAACAGATGGTTTGATAGTTGCACATTCGCTTAGTGACTGATCCAGTGCTGGGAAGGAGAACCCTATTTGATACTAAGACTCAAGCACTAAAAAAGGCAAACTTTTTGAGTTATTGTTTTGTGATGTGATGATAGATATCACATTACCTATTATATAAGGGTGGGCAACGAAACAAACAGGTTTTTTCCACTACTAGAGACTGTTTCCTATAACCAAACCTACTACTTGAACTAGTACCTTTTCTAGTACCAGCACGGGGAAACCCTGTACCTCAAACTAGTTCCTATTACCTGGCTAAAGCCCTAATATCCCGTTACTGTACAGGAGCGGAAACGATAAAAGAAAAGCAGGTTTTATATACTATACTAAAGAGACTCTAGTCCGAGACTTACAACTATTAACCATGAGGTAGAAATGTAATTGACGATGTCTCTAGCTCACACCACCCTTGAAACAGGATCTCATGACGTAACTAGAACATAGCACGAAAAGATGGATACGTATAGAGACCGAATCGGATGGATAGGAGCTTGATTGTAGGGGATGCTGGGGCGGGTCAAAAGCTGAGAATTCTCTCTATCCAAGTGCAGCTACTGTTTGTGAAGCACCCTCCCGGAGTTCTGGTGAAAGCTATCCTTCTAGGGACCTCTCTTCTCTACCAACTTATGATGCTAGGTAAAAAAGCCACTAAACAGATCTTCATCATATCTATCAACAAATCCATTCGGTAGAAATGCAGTGAGGCGATCGACCAAAGACCCAGCTTATGAACCAGAAGGACAAGTTATGCTTCTCCGGCTCTTGCTGAACCTTTTAGTTAGATCTAATGAAAGACCGGTGGCATACAGGCTTCCTCTTTTTACTTTTTCCCCGTCAAAACAAAAAAAAGAAGCCTTTGGGGACTTTCCCCGCGCCTAGAATAGGAATCGTTTCTTTTCTTTCCTTCTGTAAATAGTTCCGTTTCAAAGCTTTTCTCTTTGCCCGTTACTAGGTAATAGTCAGCGTGAGCTGAAGAGTTTAAACTAGAATCGTTTTGATGACATTCAAAAATGGTTAGATCCGATGTCACATTCAGTAAAGATTTATGATACATGTATAGGATGTACTCAATGTGTGCGAGCCTGCCCACCAGATGTATTATAAATGATACCGTGGGATGGATGTAAAGCTAAGCAAATTGCTTCTGCTCCAAGAACGGAGGACTGTGTCGGTTGTAAGAGATGTGAATCCGCCTGTCCAACGGATTTTTTGAGCGTTCGAGTTTATTTATGGCATGAAACAACTCGAAGCATGGGTCTAGCGTATTAATACGTTCCAGAAAAAACCACGTAAATACATTTTTAATACAATTTATTTTTTTGAAGTGAAGGGCTTTTGCCTACTAATGCCACCGAACTAACCTTCTGCGCTCTTCGAAACCTTTTCCAATTCGACGGAATGGTAGTTTTCAATCTCGTTTGAGTAGGTGAAAAGTATCAGGCTTTCATTCGAATTGTTGTGGATTGGATGATGGATAAACCAGCAAGTAGGGTCTTGCCTAGGTTGAAGTCATTCATTTGCATGCGGGTTCCCTTGCAGTTTGAGTTGCAGTTCCAAGCATTTCCAGGGCTAACTAGGTCTCTTTTTCCCTGATGGGAATATGCATATATAGGGAAAGAGTAAAGATCTATCCTGTGATCAAGCCTTACCTTAAAGCCAGTTAGAGATCTATCTCTAATACGAATCTATATCCTATTGTAAGCCAAGTTCTGTTCCAGCCATCCTACGAGAAATTCCATTTGATGTTTTTTTTTCCCTAAAGTGTGCGGGGTATACATATAGTATTTTCTAGTCGAAGTGCGGGAAAGTCTATAATAGGGTTAGCGGCTAGGAGTTCTGCCCGGGTATGATGTTGATGCTGGACCAGCTTCTTTACCCGATGATCCAAAGAGATTCCAAAAAAACTAGGACCTGAGAGAGTTCCCCCGTTGGAAGGCGAATAAGAGATCCAGTTTTTTCTACTTGTGGTGTGCATGACCCGAACAAGGAGATGTCTAGCCAATCAGAGGAGTTGTTGCACAGCGTCCAGGGGCTTCCACGCCAGGAAAGAGAATCACTCAACAGTGGCAGTGCCAATTCGGTTGGAGATCTTTGTCCCAATTCCGAAGATTCCGATTCGATTTCTCCTGATCCAGCTTCCATACTCTCATCTGCTACTGATAACATTATCATTGCCTTTTGATTTGGCACTTACTAGCATTGGTCCAGCAGTGACTTTGTTCTTCCCGGCTGAAGCGTTCGGTTCATTAGATACTGAGAAAGACTTTTTCCTTATAAGATAAGTGGGATTCCCAGCTATCCTTCCATCCGCCCTTTATCAAGCTACAAGTCAGTTTGCCTGGCCTTCATATGGATGAGGACCTCGAAAGCTCAACCTCCTTTCGTAACAACTTCCCTGGTATGACCTTCGCGAAGAATAGAATCTCAATCTCTCTTAAGCCATCTCCACGAAAGCTTGACTGCCCGGCCAATTATCATTGCCTTGAACAGCCTCACCTCCCATCACACATAAGGGGAGCAGGCTTCGCAATCTTCCATATGTATCTTGGAAGACCACAGCTATCTAGGAACGAATGATAGAAAGGAATGTCAGGTGGGCTTGCGCTGTAGAGAAGAGTTATTGTTGAGACAGAGATTTGTCCTCGGAGAGGAGGCCCAACAGGGGGCAGTGGCTATTACACTTTCTTTTTAAAAAGAGATTTGAAGGGATGCTACAATCTTGTCTAGGCAGGAAGGGCTTTTTTATTCACACCATTGAAAGGTTTTTTTTCATGAATAGCATGAAACATAGGGGCCTTATTGACCAAGCAGGAACCGGGGATAAAAGTTTCATTGATTCATCTATCTCAAATAGGGAAAAAACTGAATCAAGAAGGGGTCAGCTGAGCTCGAAAGGGGTAGCCGGTCGTCGGCTAGGAGCTCTGGCCGGCAACGAAGCTAAAGCTTCACACTGGTCCACTCGCAACTTACACGGCTAAGTTCCAACTCTATGTTGATAAGAAAAAAAAAAATCCCCTAAGAAGAAGACTTTCCACTATTCCAACAGAAAGGGCCAATTTAAATGCTCCATAGAGAACCCCCTCTGTCTCGTTCCCGTCCAACTCACCGGGAGATCGAAGAGCGGTTTGCGCTTTGCGCCCCAGCCCCCAACACTAATAGATGCTTAGATACCTGCAACTGAATCTGTAAGCGGCGCAGGGCAGGATGGACGAGAAAAGCGGCGAGAAGAAGACAAAGAGAGGGAGGGGGGACCTGCTTCTACTGCCTTCCCTTTCTACTTCTAGACTGGTTCGTCGGCGGGACAGCGAGCCAAGATCCGATTTGTCAATCGCCGAATCCATGCCATGTAACCTGGCAAAGGAGAAAGAGACGATGACAACGCAACTCATACAAGAGGGAGGGGGTCCGAACAGCCTTGTACGTACGCCGCCCACGCGAAGAAGTTCTTCTCTAATTCCAAAAGGTCAAGCCACCATTCTTCAGTGATGAGCTCTAACGAACAAATATAGAAAGATTATGTTTTTTCCCAGAGAGAAATGTCTTTCCACTAGAATAGAACAAGTCCGCTGCGAGCCGAGCGAACTACATTACTCAACCGAGCCGAGGCACTATTCACAAAGTGGAACTTTATACTATCTTTACTAAGCCAACCGCCCCTTCTCCTATACCTGGCTGCTTCTCGCTCACCAAAGCGTACTTCGTTTCCCGGGACGAGCGGCTCCTTCTTTCTTCCAACTAATTGGTAATAAAGCGGTTTTTCCCTTAGGTTCTTCCCTGACCTTAGATGGAGAAAGAAATGCTTAAGGAAAAGGCGCTCTCGAAGCTGACGCGTCAGTCCTCTCTTATTGCCTTCTTTGAACCGGCGTAAGGAGGTTCAGTCAAGTATAGTATAGTGCGGCTTAGGCTTCTAGTAGCACAAAAAATAGACAAATTACTATGCTAGTTCACTCTATAAGACCTAGTCTTAGTAGTCGTATAGATTAGTTAGATTTGTAGAACAGAAGAAGAGCCTTGACTTGAGATTCTATTAGTCAAGCGTTAGCACCCCTATAGAGTCAGGCTCTCTTCTGGATAGCTGCGAAGCCTTCCATGTTGGTATGGAGACTTTGTTTGCTTCCCGTTCGCTGAACAACCCCCCTGTTGCAACACTTAACTATGCTTCAAAGGAAAGGGCGAACTCCACCTATTTTTGAGCTATTGACTTAGGCGATCCGAAAATCAATCTCTTTCTCATTCCCCTCTATCAGAAAAGGGGGCATCGGCTCTGAAATGGTGGTAAGGCAAGCTGTATGTATCTAGGTAGAAGTAGACCTCGAGCTCCGGGGCAACAAGGGATAGGGCAGGTTTGGAACCCTAACCCGAAGGGAACTATATCCAACATCCGGGTCAGACTATCACACACGAGACTCGCCTGGGCTATCATCGAGACCAACTCACTTCTCTCTCCTTAACGTCTGGTACCATTGCCCCGCCACTCTGCCTGTCTTCTTGTGGCCGGGTCGGGTCATTCTTCACTCCTGTTACAAGGGAGACCTCTCTTCGCATACCGACCCTCCAGTTAGTTCCACTTCTGGGACGAAGCTGAGCACTCGGGGCATAAGGGCCCGCGGTGATTATTAACATGCTTTTCCAGCCCATATCTTCCCACCTCCGGTCACATGAGCTTTCGAGAGCCCGGTCCGGATCTAAACGATTTTTTATGTATGTCTCATGTCTTTCAGCTCAGCGGGATCCAGAGAAAGACAGACCTACCCACCAGTTCTAAGTGGCAAGATCAATCAAACAAAATTGGATCAAGAGAAGAACCAGTTTTCTTCTTCAACTATATCCCATCGTATACATCGTAATAGAACCTAATTTAAAAATCAGAAAGTACCCTCTCTATTCTTAGGTAGGCCTGCACGTTTTAGGTTTTCCGGAAGGAATGGAATGACTAATGTGATGTGAAACCTCCACAAAGAAAAAGCTCCTTGGACTTCCCTATCCGTATGGCCGGCCAATCCGTGACAACCCCACAACAAAGAGTGAAATGCCAAGCCCTTTCTCTATTAAAGCAACAAGCATGCGCTCAAAATACCTCCTAAACCCTCTCCCACCTTTTCTATCTATCCTTAGAAGTAGGGTAGGGCGAGTGTCCTACCTAATGAAATGATTAGAATAATGAAGAAGGGAGAGGTCTTCAAAAAAACCTATACTCCCACTTTCCTTTATTTGAGATTTCCAAAAGGTGAGATTTCGCACCAAAATGGGGTGGGCCCCAAACCAAACATAAGAGTGAGCACTCATTCTTTCTTTATGGGGAGAACCGCATCTATTCAAAGGAAATGTTTCGGCCTGCAGGAGAGGCATCTGACTTTCCTACTGACTGAATCACTTGAATCAGTTGAAGGAGCTTTCTACAGGAAGAGTTGCGACTCAGCGTCGGGGCGGGCGGGGGTTCATGACGAGTGGGCATGAACTGTAACCAAACAAACAAAAGTAAGCCAACCACGAATTCCTGAACCGTAAAGGGAACCACCCTGTAAAGTAAAGAGCCTCGCCTAAAGGACCAGACCCGGAGCTGAGAACAAGATCGAAAGCGCAACTTCTCATTCGAAGCATGAAAGTGGTCAGGTCACAACAAGCCGGAAGAGAGAGGAGTGGCCTTCTCGAAGGTTGGGGGTTGCTCGAAATCTGTCAAATACGAGCCCTTCTTTCTATATTCAATCTACGGCCTACCTCGATACACCTGTGTCACAATGGCGGATCTTTTGAGTGAGGGAAGCCGGAGCATTGGTCAAGAGAGAGAAAGAAGAAGAACTATAGATCAAGAAAGTCACATTAGCTACACCAGACCAGATACACCTTTTTTTGTTATCCTATTTTTTGACTGACCGGATCGGTCACCCCTCAACCAACTAAGACATTTCTGAGCAGTTCCTCTCACCCCCCTATCACAACAAGGCAGAGCTAACCCAACATTCTACTGCTCTCTAAAAGGCCAGCCCATTCGACGAAGCAATCTTGGACCCTCTGGAACTCTTAAAAGTAGCTTACGCACCTCTTTCTTCACTCAAGTAAGTAGCTGCGCTTCTTTATTCTATATTAACCTCGTAAACTCTTGATTCACCGAGTAATAGTGATAGAAGAGAAGGTAAAGCAAAAGCGGCTTCGGCTGAGCTTCTTTATTCCCCGAACCCTTATAATAGAATATAAAGGGAAATAGACGATGTTAACTCTTAAGAGCGTATTCGCACCTTTCCCGAACAAGCAACGGCGCGAAAGCCGTTGCGCGTTAGCAACGTAAGCCGTTTTCTTGCTCCTCTACAACAAGGGCAAGTAGCTTGATATTGGTTCAAATCCAATTCGTGAGAAGAGTCCAATCCCGAGCAGAGTTCATACGTGAAGTTTCATTGTTGAATGAAGGTGAGTTCAAGGGCTTCTTTGATCGGGAATTGCTCACTGTGGGATGGATAAACTGAAAAGAGAGTCAAAGAGATCACCTTAGTTAGTACACTCGAATCCTCATCAGAAGGAAAGGCAGAGTGGGCAGCCGCTGCTCCTTACTTAGTCAGTCTCAAGGGGCTTGCCTAAGCTTCAATCTATGATTCCATTCCTGTAGAATCAACCTAGGTTCGTGCTGCTCTCTCAACGAGGTTTATTGCCAGCGATGCTCGAAGACGAATCGGCTCTTTCCATCCTTGGAGGTGGAATAGTTGGTTAATAATTCACCTATTCTAGTTTGGGCTCCCGCTCCTGGCTCTTCATCCGCCTACTGAGTCTCTCTTGTATGAACGCGAAAACTCTATCATGGCATTGTGGATCCTCAATTCATTGCTTATCATCGGGTATGTCTTGGTCTAGAAGAAAGGGAGTATAGTTTGTGTTTCCGGCTGCTCGTCCTAACGGACTCGATCAGTTATTAACATATTCGAGTAGATTGATGCTTTCTTTTGGTTCAATCCAGTGGTAAGATATAGCTACAAGAAGACTCCAGTGTTCAAGGTAGAGAAAAAGCAATTCCTACGCCTATACACGTGCTTAGGCCACTTCAATTGGTCGGAGAAGGGTTGCCGCAGGTGAGACCGGGGATGGCGATTCTATAGAAAGATGCTTTTCCGCGTCCTCGTTAGTCCGGGGAGTAGCCCTTTCTTCGAGTATGGATGGTTTAGTACATTCATTCTGGAGCAACCAAGTGATGGTAACATAAAGGGGCCTGGGATTCAATAGAGTATAGGTTCGAGATCTGATCTTGGGAAAAGAAGTAGAGACATGCTTCCTACAAGGGGCGAAAGCGATCGATAGAAAGAACTCTTCATTAGAGCAAAGCCTTAATGCCGAACTTGGTAAACGAACAAAAACAACTAAGAGGTCCCTTCCCTCCTATGCTTGCTTGGATCAGGATGTAAGGCCTAGCCTGAGAGACTTCCGACGCGCGGTTCAGCTAATTCTCATTAGAAAAAAGGGAAACTTGCGCTTATTCATATAGAAAGAGGAAGTCCTATTGACGTATAGAAAGTACTACGCTTTCATCCTCGCGGCCTAAGGGTAAGGGCCGGGTCCTACTCCTCAACCGGTACACAACCCATTACGTTAGTGAAGTTAGGATTTTCTCGTCATCTGGTACCTAAACCGCTTCCATTCAATACTCAATTCAATACATAGCATGCATTCAAATCCTTCCTCAGCAGCCTCCTGGTTCGTAAGCAATTAGCGGAAGGGAGAAAGAAATCCATAGAAAGAAAAGGCAAAGCTCCGTATCCAAGTGGGAATCTTGTTCCATTTAGGGAGGTGAAATCCCGTCCAGCAGAACCATTTGCGAGGTTTGATTCTTAAACCGGATCGAGCGGGTGCCTAAGCTTGAGTCATGATCATTAGGAAGTGTAATAACTTATTCACTTGCAGCGAGTTAGCCTCCTTATGAGTCGGGCACAGCTAATATCTTATTTGAGGAAGAAGGAATAGTCCGATCTATGATAAGAGATCTCATTCTCGGATGATGTAATAGCCAGACTAAGTCCCAAAGTCTTTCCAACCAACTTCAGAGGCATCCTTTTCTTAATAGACTGATCCGGGCGGGTTGGAGAGGCATCTGCCTATAGATAGACTGAAAGAAGGAAGACATCTTTCCAGTGGGGAGGGCCAATCTTCTCTTTTGATGTGAAATTAGTCAGTTTGAGGTTTGATCTCTATAATGTTACAATGGGCTGCGCCCAAACCATTCTTGGCTTTACAACTGCAGCGCCTACGGTTGTTGATGAGCTTTCTTCCGGTAATGCGGTGATTACAGAATTCCGTTGTGTTGATCATAAGCAAGAAAGAGAATCGCTTTGATAGAGACTCCCAGGTGCTAGATGGTCAACAACCTACAGGAATAGCCGGATGTTCTATTTCGAAATCCAGAAATGAAAATGACTGGTGGTACCTGTAGAGTTACTAAATGTATCGTCTTTGGATTCTTCTTTTTGTCCGAAAGTCTTCTTCGGGAGTCTTCATTAATATGCTCCTAGTAGTTCACGGATAAAAACAACCGACTACATCAGAAGAAAAGGCAGAAGTCTGGGGCACCTGCTACCGGATCCCGTTGAAGTTTACGAATAGAGTTCGGTCGAACGCAACCCAACGAGTTCTTATTCTTCAATAGCAGTCCGGGTCGAGGTACCATGCCTTCTCCTTGACAGATGGAGATAGCTTCGAATGATGAGAAAGTGCGATACCTACTTTTCATGGTAAATGCTGTAAGCTCCGGCTTTGCGATATGACCCACGTTGCAATGTTCTAAGATGATGCTTCTGGAAACCGGAAGAATCAAGTTTATGCTCGACTAAGGGGAAAGAGGAAAGGAAAGAAGGTTAGCCGAGCACGGATCTGGGCTTAAGGCAAGGAGTGCACTGATAGCACTAGTCGAAGAAAGGCAGTTAGATCATAAGAAGGCGGGTAGGTAAGAATAGGAAGTTTAGAGGAGTGAAGGGGTTTAGGAGGGACTAAAACACAGCTAGCTAAGTATATTGTATTCCAATATAACAATCTAACTAGGGTTGTCAAATCTTTGACTTCTGGAAGAAGGTTTGGTAAAGCGAAATCTCTAACTTCATCTGTAAGAGAAGAAGAGTAGCTGGAAAGTTTAACTCGACTGAAGGCATTGGCGAGACTAAAAGCACTAAAAGTAAGGTAAGGGAGGTTGCCAGCTTGACTTCGCCTCCACGGCACGGAGGTCATCCAGTTAGTTTAGGAGAGAAGCTCTTGGGGTGGGGAGGATAGGAAATGAAAACGAATCAGTCCGGTAGAAAAGTATGTAACTGGTACCAAGACTTTACTGCAGGTAAGCAGAAGCTAACTCGAAAATCTTTGTGGAGTTAACGTTGACCCAGTGGCTAGAAGTTCCATTTCAAATGGATTGACTAAGAGGATCTTGAGCCAGATAGGAAAGATTCCTCGCCAAGGTTCGGAGATGCTGACACAACGTTTGAAGAAAGCTCGACTCATACTCATAGGGTTGGGGGCAAGACTCAGCCTCTAAACTCGAAACCAAAGATTCTCCTTCAGTAGATTCGTAGCAAGGAGATTCCTCAATCAAATCTTTCTTCTGAAAGAACGAAAAAGGGAGTGGGGTATTCGAATTCGACCGAAGCAAAGGTTCTTTTCCACGAGTACTAAACCGGGGCATAAAGCCCTTTTCTTTCATCACAGGAAAGTAGGGTAGGGAACTGGTCTTTTGGATATGTCTTACCGGAAAGAAGCTCGACTGAAAGCAGGTGCTAACTCGATCCCGATCCCTGTCTCGTAGCTTCTTCACCTCTCCAACTCGGGAAAGACTATGTACCTTTTCCGTACGTAATAGTTCAAGAATGAGTTGTAAAGGAAGCTCTCTTTGAGGTTCTCGATTGAGAAAGAACGCTTGTCCTTTTCCGTAATAGTTCAAGAATGCGTTGTAGATAGAAAGCCACTTTAAACAGTTTACGACGAGGTTATTGATTGAGAAAGAACGCCTTAACAGTCAAGTTCCTTTGGAACCTTTACCCCTCCACCAACTCGGGAGAAAGACTATGTACCTTTTCCGTAATAGTTCAAGTTGTATTTGGATAGAAAGCTACTATCCCGAAAGGGTCAAACTCGACCGAAAGGGATCGGGTTAAGCTCGACCTTCAACTTGCTCAGCTGCTTTTCGATCAATCTCGAATTCGAATCTTCCTCCCCTCCCCAATCGGATATTATGGTGCCGGTATAGACCGAAATTCCGTTATGGTCCAATTCTTACCGGTAATGGATACCGACCGGGGCTTTGCAAGACTGATTGTATAGTCCATTTACTATAGAAGTTCCCAGGGAATTCATTAGAGGAATGTTTCCAATAACAATTGTGTTTGTTCTTGCATATCCCTACGGGTTTTCAAAATGAATCCTGCGGATACGTTTCAGAAGAATATGTGAGTGATTCATATACAGCATCTCTTTCTTTTATCAATGGTTCTACCACCACAAATAATTGAAATTCAATTTCTTGATCTGTATCTTCAATTTTTGGAAACTTAGAAAGTTCTTCTGTTAAGCCATGATCAATGAACCTACAAAACCCTTCAAATTGTATCTGATTAAACCCAGGTATTGTAGACATTCTCTCATTTCCACCCCCAAGCATTTTATTTATTTCCCATT
>JBBMKA010050057.1:0-19567 GCA_037833695.1 Sechiopsis laciniata
ATTAAAATTCATAAACTTTCAATTATAGATACATAATTATTATTATTTACTTCAACCCCATTTTCAAAAAAAAAATATATATATCAACCACTCTTAACCCCAATCCCCAAACAAGTAGTTGATTACTCCACTAATATTAACTTCAATCTCCAAACGAGTAGTTAATCACTCCATATTACCATTAACCACCTTATTCTCTTCTACTCCACCTTTATGTCCAAAGAACAAACACACCCTTTCATGGAACAATCACGTGGTCCAGTTATATTTAGGAGTAAAAATATATCGTAAAAAATTAATTTAAAAATAGGTGATCTCACTACTTATTTTTCTAGTTCTTCAAAAAAAAAAAAAAAAAAAAGAACTTCTAGATGGTGTTTGAATGAGAAGTTATTTTAAGGATTAATGTGAGTAGTTAGAAATTAAGAATTGTAGCAAAAAATTTACTTGGATATGATTTTTTTTAGAAAAGTTAGAGACAATGACTTGTTTGGATGTAGATTTAAAATAAATAGTCATTTTTTAGTAGTTTAAAAAGAATAATTAGAAATGAATGATTAAAAATGAATTATTTTGGGGAGTTATAAATGAATTATTATAAATGAGTAGTTAGAAATGAGGAGTTATTTTGAATACTTACAAATGAATAATTAGAAATGAATGTTTAAAAATTGAGAGTTAATTTTAGTAGTTAAAATTAAGAATTGTTTTGAATAACTACAAAAATTGATTTGGATACAGTTTTATGCAAAATAATTAATAAATACTCGTTTTAAGTTACACCTCCCGAATTTTGTAAGATTCATTTGACTAGGCAGTCTTATTAAAAGAATAGCTCCTTCTTAAAAAAATGCAACTTCACTGACAAAATGCCTACTTCTACAAGTCGAGAGATCAACATACCAGCGTGAATTGAAATGGATTATTCGTGTCTTATTAAAAAAAAAAAGTGTGAGGATTCGTGGAAATAAATATATATAACTTTAGTTGAAGAAAATAAATTGTCAAACAAAAAAAAGTTGAAGAAAAGAAACAATGATCAACATAGTAGGCAACCTAACGAGGCCGAAAGATGAAAATTACTTCTTCTTTGTCTCTCTCTCTAAGTTTTGAGTATTTTTTGTAGTACAAAACGGGAGAAGTGACCAATAAACTCTAAATAAAAGATATTACTGTCAAATAATATGAGAGTCAAATACCAACTTATAAGATTGAATCCATAACCGTGGTGTTAAATTATATTATCACAAAACAACAAAACTATTAGGCAACTAACCGTTTCAGTAAATTTTGAGTAGTTTCTATTTAATCTATACGTTCCAATTTGTTTTTGTTTGTTTGTTTATTTATTTATTTTTATTTTTTGATATTCATGACTCTTTGACCTCTCATTCTACAACATTTAGATATGAAAAAAAAAACTTGCAAGAAATTAATTCTTCTTAATTCTAGAATGCACTCTTCACCATTTAGTCGCTCTATAAAATCAAAACATCTCATGTTTGATATTTTAATAATACTCAATTTAATTTTTAAAATATTAAATCATTCCTTACGTAACATAATAACTAATGAATTAATTAATTTTAAATTTTAATATATTGAACAAGTGATTATTTAAATTTTGACATTAATTTAAATTTTTAAAAACATAAATATAAAACAAATTGAAAAAATACACCTGACAAAAATTAAGCATTATTGTCAAACGGCAAAATTTTTACTTTTAATGGACTAATGTATTCTTTTCTGTAAGGAGCCGTTCACTTTGAAATAATCCAAGATACTTATGGAATGAACATTTGGATTACCATGTTCATTTCTTTCTTGACAATAGAAAAATACGGCGTATCTTGACATTTTCGGACACCCTAAAATTTTTGAATGAAGGATGTCCAATAAAATTTGGATGCCTTTTTTATTGGTGGGTTTTTCAGATTCCTACAACGAGCTAATTGCTTATTGGTGATTTGGTACTTCTATCTTTTTTTTAATATATATTTATATATATCAATTTTATTTATTTATCAATTTTGAAATATACCTATACAAAAAAAAAAAAAAAAAAATTATTTAAATGATTATATACATCTCAAATTATTTGTCAATTGATTTGAAGTGTACTTTTATCTAATTACTTTTCCAAAGATGATTTACAGATAAAAAATTAAAATTGATACTATTTCTTTTAAATTTTTCTTTACTTTCATGTCATATAAATTAAAATAATTTTAAATTAATATACAATTATATGAACAATGTACGGACATTTTAGAATATTAGGTAAATTTATGTCATGTCAAGTATGTTTACTCCAAAAAAAAAAAAGATAGTTATTTAAATATTATCAAATATTTGTAAAAATTATTTTACAAAACAAACATAGTGATCTAAGAAAGTCAGACATCTTACTATTTCAGACATTTGAGATTTCGAATATTAGAAGATTCTAATTATGTTAACTACCTCGAAGTGAACGGCCCCAAAAAATTTATTTGGTAAATGATGTTAGGACGCACCCAACTACCCTCACCAAAATAAATTAAGCTTAGCAAATTGAACCAAAAACATTATTGTTATTGGGGAATAGTTAGTAAGGGGAAATGATTAGTTAGAAGTTGTTTGGCTTGCTCCAATGTTGGATGATTCTTATCCACTTTTCTTTTCCCATATCAAAAACAGATTTCACATTCAATAACTTTAACATCACTCCAACCTAAAATTTATTGGCCATTCACTTTCTCATCAAAAATGAAAATTGAGAGGTAGAAAAGCATATTGAATTACCTTATGGGTTCAGTTACACAGAATTGATTCAACTACTCCCAACAATTTTAAGGACAAAGGACGTTAAAGAGGGTTTTTTTTTTTTTGTGTTGAGTCAAAATTGAGAGAGGTGGACCACAAATCGTACATAAAGAAGATACTACTGTTCTTAAATAAATGAGAGTTACATATTCATTTTCAAGATCAAACTTATGACCGTGATGTCGAATTAAATTATCAACAAAAAACGAAACTAGCACTCGATCGACTTTTCCAATCGTTAAAGAGGATGTTTAATGACAACTAAAATGAAACCAAAAGAGAGAGATGGAAAAGAAAGAAAGAACAGTTTGTTCTTTACTGGAATTCACTGTTTGGAGATGATTTGATGCATATGCAAATGGGTATCAATGAATCGAGGTGGGTTTAGAAAATTGTGCAATTAAAGCAAAGCGAATTAGGTCCCAAAAGTCCCTTTCCACAATTAGAATATGCCTAGAAAACAAATTATATAAAACAAAACCACTGTCTAAATCTAAAAACATTGTTTTTTCTCTCTCAGACATTTTCACAAACAACTTCGGTCCCTATGGATTACTGTAAACAATTCAAGATATTTGAATGTTGTGAGGAAATAATGGTAAGAAATTATTGACAAATGAAAGGTCGTAAAAGTGGGGTTGAAGAAACTTAATTACCAAAGCCCAAATTAAGAATCATTGTTTAATGGGTTTAGAGAATTGTTCGAAACCAAGAAAGCTAATACACGTAATCCTTATCCCTAAACTTAGAATTCGATCGATAATAATCCAATGCTTCAACCTCACGAAAAAAAAGGTTACCTTTTTTTCATGGGTTTCTTTTTCCCTTCAAACTTTGATTCTTCCAATAAAATCAAAAGAGCGCTTCGATTCTTTCCATTTCCCTCTTCTTGGCACCACTGTCAAGTCAAACAACTAATTGATTCTTCTAAATTTTTTACACCTGTTTTAATTTCCATTTTAAGTAGAAAACTATACAATTTTTTCCCTTTTTTAAATACGGAAGAGTTAAAAATCGAAGGGCTGGTAGAAGGTTGATTTTTTTGTTTTTGTTTTTTTTTTTTTTTTTTTTGTGGTATTCTAATTTAACTCATAGTTATGATTTCAATTTCAAAAATTGGTATTTAGTTTTCAATTTTTTTTTTTTTTAGAGAAGTTATACTTTTAGAATTTGTGAAAAAAAAAATTAAAGGTTGTTAATATATCTAAGATACCAATTACATTAGGTAATTTTGGTTAATAATGGTAATCAGGTTATTTTGGTTAATAATGGTTATCAAGATTTGTTAATATAAAATTAATGTATTATTATTTGGATTCAAATCAAATTAAATATTATCAATAAGTATAGTTCAACCAGTATAGTGTGTACCATAACTAAAAAGTCATAAGTTCGAATCTTTTATACTCCATGGTTAATAAATAAAAAAACAAAAGTTAAGCATTCTAGTAATATGTCCACCTTTTAAATATATTTATAAAAATGTTAATATTTTATATGAGTAAGTATTGGAGTCAGTCAACTTATGTCCAATAATTTTTATTTTTATTTTTTGAAATAGTATGTCCAATAAATTTATAACCATGTTAAATAAAATAAGTACAAATTTAATTTAGGAGATTTTACATATATAGCAAAAGAAATACCATCAATAACATTTTAAAAACTAATATGTATGTAGCAAAAAAAAGGGTCAATTCATATGAAATGACCAAAGTGTCAGGCTTCGATCAGTTCAGCTGATAGTTTTTAATCAGTTCAGTTGATAGATTTTCTTCTTCTACCAATGATGTTCTTCTCTGATCACCGATGATCTCTTCTCTGATCTGCCACAACTCCCTCTTCCTTCATCATCGATGCCCTTCAGTAATGACTCTTCAATTTGAGCCTCCAAACACAACCCGACCCAACCCGACCCGAACACCATAATTTGAGAATGGACTAAATTGGAATAACTAGAGGAAAATCAATAGTCCACCTGAGAACAATCAGGAGATGACGATGTTCTATCCCAAAAGACCAAAAAAAATGAACAAACGGGAGACCAAAAAAAATAAATGCTCCAAATTTCTGTTGTAGAAGCCTTTTTACTCCGGGCAAAATTGATATATACAAAAATTGAACACAAAATCTACCATACATCAATTATTTATAAAAAAAAAAGCTATAATTAAAACACCTTCTCTCAAAAGAGTTACCCAAACTAATTTTCCAATAGGTGAAAAAAATGAATTTAATTTATAATTTTTTGTTTCAAACTTATTTTTTTTTACCAATAACTCAACCAATCCAACCGGCAATAACAATAAAAATGTTAGTAAAAAAAGAAGTATTACAGAAAAATATTGTAAGGTGGTATGGGATATGTTTTTTAATTTAATTTTGAAATTTGAATGACATAATTTGATTACACAATTTGAATCAAACTTCTAACATCGAAGTTTTTATTTATTTTTTTAATTCAACAATATTTGGATGTGAAGTTTCAAACTTATTAAGAAATGTACTAGAGTTATGATTTTTTAGCTTTAACATCAAATTTATTTATAATTTATGTTATTATTATTTTTTTATATAATGTATAATTTATGTTAATTGAGCTAATATTCATCCTAATATTACTAATAACTATTTTTATATATTATTTAAAAATGTATGTGATTGTGGATTTGAAAAAAATGTCCGTTTTTGTCTTCATTATTAATTTAACCGTTTAAGACTCTTTTGATTCAAAGATTTTTCTTAAACATTCAATTATTGTACCCAACTTCAAAGTCCAATCTTCTTATCAAAAAAAAAAAACTTCTTATAGCCAAGTCCATTTTTTTTAAAGATAAAAAATTTACCTTTTAGACCAAATAAAACATGAATAACATATATAAAAATGATTTGTTGTCCTCATCATTCTGATATTAAACATTAAGAAAAAAAGTAAAGAGAGAAAAAAGTCCAAGAATAAAAAGAAAGAGAGAGACGTGAGGGTAAGGTAAAATGAGGTTTTTGTAATTTTAAGCAACTCTTCCTTGCTACATATTTTTCTTCAGCCTTATAGGGAGTGTTTGGAGCATCAGTTTAATTAGGATAGACTGTGAATTATTATAAACGATGAGTTACGATAAACAGTGAGTTATTATAAACGATGTTTGAGAAGCAAGTTATTATAATAAAGATTATGATAAACAGTGTTTGAGAAGCTGGTTATAATAACAAAAAATAATATATGTAAACTTTAGATAAACTGACATGCAAATTTAAATAAACGAACAAACAAATTTAAGTAACCACCCATTATAATAAACATCGAGACAAATATAGAATGAGTTATTGTAACCAATCTTGACATAAATAGGGCACAAATACAATTTTTATTTTTTTGAAGGTGAAATTTTTGTATTTTTTAATGTACAAAAACGATCTTCCCACCCACCCCCACTAAATTTTTAGATTTTTTTTTCTTTCTCATGCGCTTTCCTCTTCACATTCTCTGTTATCTTCTTCTCTTTCTTCTTTCTTTTTTCTGAAATAGCTGAAAATGCTTGTTTAGACCCAAATTCGTGCTTTGGAGCCACCAATCCGTACGTTGACGAGCTCCAGGTTGAACCAGTCCTTCCAAATTCTACTGGGTCGGAGGAATCAAGGACCCCACGTTCCCATTTCGCCTGTAGCTTTGAATCACCTCATTTTTTCACTCAAAAACCCTTTTTCTTAGCTGCCCATTTCTTCGTTTTGGTTCGCTGACTACTTGAAATGCAGAATAGTCTCTGGTGTTACTGGGTTTTTGTTCCGATTGTAGAGTCGCTGGCGATTTGATGGGATTCTTTCTATTAGTGTTGTTTCTGTCTTCTTCGGTCCTTCATGGAGGAAACCTTTTGGTGTAGTTTATGTACTGCTCGGAAATTTGATGCTAAGATCCTTTTCGCCATTGTTCTGTTTGAGGTGAGCTCTTGTGTTGAATGATGTTTGTTTTTTAAGTTAAGTTTGGTGGGTAATCTTTCATTTTGGCTTTGTGGGGTGGGGGTTTTGGTTTTTAGGGTTCTCTAATTGGCAAATTTTCCTCGAGCTCTTCTAATTTTTTGTTTGGAGTTCTGGAATTGTTGGACTGGCATTGCTAGTGCTTGTTTTTGCCAAGAACAATTTAAGAAAACGGAATAGCTGTTGAATTCGTTTTTTGCTTGTTTTATGGGAACTTTGGATTTACATACCTTTTTTCTTCTAAATCTTCTTTCACTCCCAGAAGTTGTTTATTTAAGATTTGAAATCGAGGGTAAGAGGAGTTAATGCTTGAAAGTGCTTCTCAGTTTCCCTTTTCTGTATAAGATTTTGGATTTTCTCTGTTGAGCTGATTAATTCTTCTTGAGGTTGAAGAAGCTTTCTCTTAGTATGATAGGTGTTGGGAATACAAATAAAGTGTTGTAGAATTCCACATTGGTTAAATAAGGAGTAGATCTTGGGTTTTGGGTTTATAAGGGAAGACAAACATCTCCATTGATATGAGGTCTTTTGGGGAAGCCCAAGAACATGAGGGCCTAGGCCAAGAGTGGACAATATCATACTATTGTGGAGATCCGGGTAGGTTTGTCGTCCCTTAACAAGTGGTATCAGAGCTGTGCTCCCGACTTAGCCATATCGGAAGAACTTCAAGTTAAAAACAAAGATTTGTGAGCCAAATCCGTGGTTGAGATGCCTTATGTGTGCTCCGGTGTGCGTGCTTCTGTATGGGTTCATGATTGAGCTTATGTGTACTCCGCTATGGGAGTGCTTCTGAAACAAGTGCTCGAGTGGGGAGTGCTTCTGAAATAGTTGCCTTGGTGAGGGGTAGCTATTGTGCGCTCAAACATAAATCGAGTAGATCCGTAGTTGGGCTTTATGGTTTGCTCAAGTGTAATTTTGAAGGATTTGTAGTTTGAGTAAAGACGTGCTCAAGTGTAAATCAAAAAATGACTATCAGTTAGGGAGGCTCGCATGCGGTACTTTGTTCAGGGGAGGATTGTTGGTTATACAAACAAAGTGTTGTAGAATCTCACATTGGTTAAATAAGGAGTAGATCTTGGGTTTATAAGGGAAGACAAATCTCCATTGGTATGAGGCATTTTGGGAGATGCCCAAAAACAAAGCCATGAGGGCCTAGGCCCAAAGTGGACAATATCATTTCATTGTGGAGATCCGGGTAGGTTTGTTGTCCCTTAACAATAGGAGAACGGAACAATGGCTTCCTCTAAGTTAAATTTAATTTAAAGTGTGTTTTCTTCTTTGATCCGATTTTTGAGTTAGGACACTGGTAGAGTTGTGTATGCTAATCGTTAGAGAAATCTGGAGTTTAAGCTTTGTTTCCTGTCTGTACTTTCGTGTTTTTTTTTTTTTACTACAACTATATGTTCAGAGTTTTCTGAGATTTATAACTTTCATTTTACTTTGTCCTTGTTCAGATTTTGCTTCTTCTGGCTTCGGATGTTACTTATGCAAAATCTGAAGATCGCCAGCTAGTAAGAGGAGCTGAAAGCATTGTTTCACATTCCTGCATTCATGACCAAATACTCGAGCAAAAAAGGCGACCGGGGCTCAAGGTATACTCCGTAATGCCCCAAGTTTACGATGTGTCTGGTATTGCAAAGCCCCTTCACAGAAAGGGTAGAGCACTGCTTGGAGTTTCAAAAGTATCGAATCAGCAAAAGAATGCTAAGCAACCTATCAGAATATATCTGAATTATGATGCTGTTGGTCACTCACCTGATAGAGATTGCCAAAAAGTTGGGGACATTGTTAAAGTAAACTAGACCTTGAAACTTTTTGACTCGTGTGTCTGCCCACACTCAGTTTTGATATTGACCAGGAGTTTCTGACTCTGTGTCTATGTTGCATATTTTGTTTTGTTCATGCAGCTTGGAGAACCTCCTGTCACTGCTTCCTTTCTTGGCTCTCCCTCTTGCAATCCTCATAGTAACCCTCCAATTTCAGGAGATTGCTGGTATAATTGCACTTTTGATGATATATCTGGGGAGGACAAAAGGCATCGTCTACACAAGGTATTATCAATTATGAAGTACTAATTTTCTACTCGTTTATCTTATTTGTTTTATGTTTCATTCTATCATTCGATTTAGAAATTAGACAAGACAAGAAACTTAGTTGACATAGGAGTTCTACCCAAGGAAAAACTTCCGAAGCTTATGAAAGGGCACACTGTATATATATTTCATTGGCACTCTTTATTTGTACATAATTTTTTTTGGAGCCTAAGCTCTAATCAGGAGATTGAATTAGAAGGATTCACATTGCAGGCATTAGGTCAGACAGCAGATTGGTTCCGAAGAGCATTGGCCGTTGAACCTGTGAAAGGGAACTTGCGTTTAAGTGGATACTCTGCTTGTGGACAGGACGGAGGTGTTCAACTTCCACGTGAATATGTTGAAGGTATTTTAATCTATATTTCTTTGCTCCTTGAAATGACATGCATACCTTTGCCTTTAGGCTTTAACCATCCTGTATGGTTCCTGCAGAGGGAATTCCCAATGCGGACTTGGTTCTTTTAGTGACGACAAGGCCTACTACTGGGAACACACTTGCTTGGGCTGTTGCATGTGAGCGCGATCAATGGGGCCGTGCAATTGCTGGTAAATTTCTTTTTTAATTTCATCTGAGAGATAATTATTTGAAGGAGCATTAATGCACTGCTCGAGATATTAGCCTTGTTATGTTTTGAAACTAATAATGTAGATTTCTTTTGCAGGACATGTGAATGTTGCACCTCGGCATTTGACTGCTGAAGCAGAAACTTTACTTTCGGCCACTCTTATACACGAGGTTTGTGTGTTTTATATGTGTAGTTTGGTTAAATAAGTGTCAATTTATTCATCACGGTGTTCCATTCCTTACAGGTTATGCATGTCCTTGGTTTTGATCCACATGCCTTCGCTCATTTTAGAGATGAGAGAAAAAGAAGGCGTAGTCAGGTAAGCTATATCTAGTTCTGGGGACTTAATAAAGGAAAAGAAAACTAATAAATCTAAGTTTTCCCCTCTGTAAGAATGTTTTAATGGTTTTGTATTTGTTGAATTATATTAAACCACCAATCAACCCAAAAGCTTAAGCTTGTGGATTGGGATAAATTTATTTATATCAACCAACAGTATTACATGGAATTGAACTTTTCATTGATGTGTATACATCAGGTAACAGAACAGGTCTTGGATGAACATCTTGGACGCACAGTGACTCGGGTGGTGCTTCCACGGGTTGTTATGCATTCACGATATCATTATGGAGTAAGTGCTTCTGTTTTTTAATTCTGGTGTAGATTTCTGTATGGTAACTATTTGGAGTTTGTCTTTGTGAGATTATAATCTTGAAAACTAAATAACCAAGCAAATTCTGTTCCCTTGGCAGGCATATTCAAAGAATTTCACAGGTCTAGAGCTAGAAGATGGAGGAGGACGTGGCACATCAGGTTTTACTTTGGTTTTTTTTGCTACTTTTCTTCTATCCTTGCCCCCACTGAGTTTTTTATGATCCTGCACACCTACTTGACCTATGATACCTTTTTTCTCAAAATAATTGAGCTTAACATGACATGACATTTCTGTATGCATTAAGTTTGCCATTCTTAAACATAGAATCCTTCCTAAATCATTATATTTTGTCAGATTTGTGGTGAACATGTAATAATTATTATGTTTTTTCTTACTTTCAGGATCTCACTGGGAGAAAAGGCTTCTGATGAATGAAATTATGACTGGTTCAGTTGATACAAGATCTGTTGTCTCAAAAATGACACTGGCTTTATTGGAAGATAGTGGATGGTACCAGGCCAATTATAGCATGGCAGATCGGCTTGATTGGGGTCGCAATCAAGGAACTGGTTTCGTTACTTTCCCCTGCAACCTCTGGAAGGGGGCATACCATTGCAACACAACACAGTTGTCAGGATGTACATATAATAGGGAGGCAGAAGGTTACTGTCCAATTGTTAGCTATAGTGGGGATCTCCCTCAATGGGCTCAATATTATCCCCAACCTAACAAAGGTGAGTATTTTAGTATTCATCAACTATTGCTTCTGCTGCAATAAAATGATATATTTTATGTTTATATCTGTATGAATGGTTGATTTTGATCCATTATGTGAAACTCCATCAATATAATAACTTCTCTACTATAGGTGGACAATCATCATTGGCTGATTATTGTACTTACTTTGTTGCTTACTCGGATGGGTCGTGCACTGACACCAATAGTGCACGTGTGCCTGACAGAATGTTGGGTGAAGTACGAGGGAGTAGCTCAAGGTAGCTAAGTTTGTGTGGACTTTGGGTATAAAAAAAGATATATAGCCTTGTTGGTTACAATAACTTTTCTAATGGATATGCAGGTGTATGACTTCATCCCTAGTTAGGACTGGTTTTGTAAGAGGTTCTATGACCCAAGGAAATGGTTGTTATCAGCATCGGTGCATTAACAATTCATTGGAGGTACTTTGGCAGTTTTGGTATTCCAATCAGACCCATGATGTTTTGAAAATATCACTAGCACACATGATCAGTTCCTAGTTAACTTGGTTTTAACAAAGTCTTGCAAAAGACTTTTTGTATCTTTTGTATTGTTCTTTTATTCTTTTCTCGATGAAGGCTTGGTTCATGCTAAAATAAAAAGGTCTTGCAAAAGAAAGGAATTAAAGTTGATATTAGTATTAGGGACCATTTTGTTTAATTTCTAGTCTGCTTCTTATGTGTCCTTGTTGGATGAAGTTGGTGATTTTATAACATTGCAAGTTTTCAACCATCTTGTTCTGCTTGCATGATATGATTCACGAGACTTCATTTTACTTGTTTGCTACACTATTGATTCTAATCTTATTTAATCATGTTCTTGCAGGTGGCTGTTGATGGTATGTGGAAAGTATGCCCTAAAGCTGGCGGACCAGTTCAGTTCCCTGGCTTTAATGGCAAGTGCATATCCTTATTACTCGGTTGTTTTGGAAACGATTTCTGTCCAACAACTCTAACGATCTGTTCGACTTTCTTACTGTAGGTGAATTAGTTTGCCCCGCGTATCATGAACTTTGTAGCAAAGATTCAGTTTCGGTGCCCGGAAAGTGTCCCAATACATGCAATTTCAATGGAGATTGTGTAAATGGGAAGTGTTTTTGCTTTCTAGGCTATCATGGACATGATTGTAGCAAGCGTGAGTATCTATTTCCTGGATTACTTCCTTTTATGTTCAATGTGCTTGCTCGGTTTTGAAGTCGAACTGATAAATATTGCAGGATCTTGTCCTAATAACTGTAGTGGGCATGGGAGGTGTCTTTCTAATGGACTTTGTGAATGTGGAAATGCTTACACTGGCATCGACTGCTCCACTGGTAATTTCTCTTCTGACCTTCTTTGAACTTTTAAAACGTTCATTTTTGCTTAATAATGTGAAAAATGAATAATGAGATCAAGAATGGTAATATTCTTTATTTAGTTCTTTTCTTGGTTTTGGTTTAACAAGATAAAGATAGTTAATGCGACACGAACCGGAGTTGATTATGCAATAGTGGCATCCAATTATATTTGCTTGAGAAATATGTAGATTATAAATCCCCTTGTATAGTAGATAGTCTATGTCATCTAATGCTCTCACCTCAGTTATTAAAAAATGAAAGATGTAAAGTTCTTTTTTTTGTTATCTCCGGCTACATTTTTCATATTTCTCCCTCATGGCTTTGTTTGTTTCTTGCTACTTTTAATTGTAACTTAAAAATAACACTTTTGTCATGATTTCAGCTATTTGTGATGAGCAATGTAGCCTCCATGGAGGTGTCTGTGATAATGGCGTTTGCGAGTTCCGTTGTTCAGACTATGCTGGCTATTCGTGCCAGAATAGCTCTAGGCTTCTATCGAGCCTCTCTGTTTGCAAAATGGTATTGCAAAGGGACATGACTGGCCAACATTGTGTGCCAAGCGAACCCAGTATTCTACAGCAGCTCGAAGAAGTTGTTGTCATGCCGAATTATCACCGTTTGTTTCCCGGTGGTGCCCGGAAACTTTTTAACATCTTTGGCAGTAGCTTCTGCGATGCAGCTGCTAAGCAGCTGGCTTGCTGGGTAAGTGGTCTAATCTACCTCTACACAACAGCACCGTATCAGCACTTTTTCTTGACATGATGTTGGACTCAACATACTATATGTTCGTGAAATGAACATCATTCATCTGTTCTAAACTTGGGACTTCCACATGTTTGTTTCCATATACAGATCTCAATACAAAAGTGTGATCAAGATGGGGACAACAGACTCCGAGTATGCCATTCGGCTTGTCAGTCATACAACCTAGCTTGTGGAGCATCGCTTGACTGCTCTGATCAGACCCTCTTTAGCAGTGAGGACGAGGGTGAAGGGCAGTGCACAGGCTCCGGCGAGATCAAATTGTCGTGGTTCAATCGACTGCGGAGTAACTTATTCGTAAGTAACAGCTCCCCAAAAGGAACATATGTAAAATAGTTACTTGTAGTTGGGTCTTTTTTACTTTTCCTCTTGGGTTTTTAATTTTACTAAGGGGGGGTGTTAACTTAGGTTTAGAGTTGGGAATGCAAATGTGCCTTAGATTTAGGTATTCAGTCGTGCTCAGCCAAAATGATTTAAGGGAAAATTGGGTTGAGAAATTTCCCAAGTTGTAGGCTTTCAAAGATGAAAGCTATTTGTAGAGAGGGAATTTGTTAGTGTAATGGAAGCCATGAGAAAAGGAAAAGAAAAGGAAAAAGAAGAAAATTGTAACTGTGGTAAAGCTTTGTTCATGTATAACATAAACTGGCCGAAGGCCTTCGAAAGTGAAAAAGGAAAAAAGAAGTTTCTTTCTCATTTTAATATCTTCTCTTTTGACCAACTCTTCACTGGACTCTTTGGCATTTCTTGTCAAATTGTTAAAAACATTGTTTAATTGCATGTTTTTAACTTTCATAACTCTATTTTATAATAAGATTGAGAGCTTTTGGGGGTGTTTGTTTGACATATTTAAGTAGGATTTAGGTTAAGGAGTTATATTGAGTAGTTAAAAATTGAGAGTTGTACTAAAAACTCGTTTGGATGTAGCTTTTGTGTAGAAAAGTTAGAGTCAAAATCTTATTTGGATGTAGATTTAAAATGAGTAATTATTTTTAGCAGTTAAAAAAGAAATTATTAAAAATGAATGGTTAAAAATGAGTTATTTTGATTGATTTAAAAGGAATGATTAAAAATGAGTGATTAAAAATGATTGAATAACTATAAATGATTGATTAAAAATTAATGGTTAGAAATGAGAGCTATTTTTAAAAGTAAAAATGAGGAAAAATTAGTAAAAATCCGTTTGGATATAGGTTTTCGAGAAGGTGTTAATAAATCTTAAAACTCAATCTTACCTAAATATGTCAAACAAAAAGTCCCTTCAAGTTTTGTTTGTTTGGAGAAATTCTATAGTTTAAAGGTGTACTTAATTTGACTCAACGAAAAGGGGAAAAAAAAGAAGTTTAAACCTTTAAAGTGCCTGCATATTCGCACCTCTTCTACAACTAAGGAAGCAAACGCAGCCTCCGTATCTTTCCTCCACTCCTTTTCTTAAGATTCTTTAGGTAATAGTTATATCAAATTTTTCCAACTTTTAACTTGACCTGGTTTTGCCAAACATGGTTTTTCTTATTCTTTTTGGAGAAAAAATTATAAATATGGTCCACTTTTTAAAATTGCAAATATAATCATCTGAGTATTAATAAAAATACTGTATTAATGAATATTTATAATACTGTATTAAATAATATTAATTGAGTATGAATGCAAATATTTTGAAATTTAACTACATTTATAATTATTTTGTAAAACCATCACATCCACTACCATTTACAAAACACATCAAATACAATTTCCTTTCATTTTTTATGGTGTCAACGTACACTCTTTTAGATTTAAACTGACAATGTCAAAAAAAAAAAGAGGTTCTAATGCCTTTTTATTTGAAATAGTATCATTTTGGAAAATTTGTCTCCAGATTCGAGGTGTATTATTATTATTGTTATCATCATTTTTTAATTTAGTTATTTAGGTTTCAAAATCAAACATTTTGAAAGACTCTATTTACCTACTTTCTTGACATTTATTGTTGTTCGGGTTCAAAGTGCATTAAGCCTATTCTCGAGCGCAAAGCAAAAGAAGCAAATGGTTGTGATCGGGACAAAGCAAAGGTTATGAAGCGAGCATCGCCGACCAGCCGAGTTCAAGATTTTTAGGTTAAGAGAAAAGCTACTTTAAACAGTTTACGAAGTCAGAAGAGAGGTTGACGAAGTGCCAGATGGTTGGTAAGGAGCGTGAGTAGGAAAAAAGCTTATTTCCCAAGTTGTATTAGTCAGAATAAGTGGTTTACTCGGGGCATAAGAAAATCTTTTAAGAGTTGTAAGTTGTTTTAAGTAATAAAGATTGAATATGCTTTACAAGGGGCATAATAATCTCTCTTGTGAAGGTTTTGGACGGAATCGAATGACAGAGGTGGAGAGGTGCCTGCTCGACGGAGGAAAGGATGGTAGGACTGTTCAGTCAAGGGGGCGAAATCGAATGATTGAGTTGAATAAGTTTACGAAGTCTAATTAAAGGAAAGGTTTATTAAGAACGTTTTATAAAACTCAGACGCTTGAATTTGGAGTATCCTACTTTCATGCAATTCATATGGTTCAACAAGCAATCAAGGGTGTAGTACTGTTTGTAGTAGCAGTCCTTATGTATTGTATTAACAATCGAAAGATGGTGGAAAGAAAAAAAAAATCTCTATTTGATAAGGTGCCTTCCTATACGGTTATACCTATAATTTTTATTCGACCAAAAAATGATACATTGAGAAGAATCTTTTGGCTCTTCCAATATCAACATGTTGATTGTTTCGCTCATGTATCTTCAAATGAAAAAAAGATCTTTAAGAACTTTGTCCGGGATCCAAAAGAGAATACTTTTTTCCCAATAACTAAAAAGTGTATCATGCCTGAATCTAACTGGGGTTCGAGGTGGTAGAGGAAAGGAAGAAAAGGGATTCCAGTTGTAAGATAACTAATGAAACCTCGCTGGAATTGAGATCTCTTCATTTTAGCTATTGTGTGTTTTTTAGTTTAGATTTATACTTGTTTTCTTTTAAACATTTAATTTACTTTAAGACCAAGATAATTACTTCATCAATTGATTGAATTATCATCTTAAACAATATCATGTCATATAATTAACAATTTTGTTATCTCATTGATGTCAAGGATAAAAATATTTGATTTTGAAATAGATGCATCTAACCAAAATTTAACGACTAAAAATACTATCATTTTTGTATCACACATATATATTATGGATTTATTAAATGCATGAAAACATTTTTTTTAAGAAACTTTCAAAAAGACATTCATTAGATGGTTAAAATTGTACATTAAAATATATATCACAACGGAGTGTTATACTCCTCAATCAACATAGAGATAACCTGCGGAGGAGATTCTCTCACATAAAATAGATGGTCAAAAAGATTAAAAAATACACAAAACCTATTCAACTCAAAGCTCAGCTCAGCAAGGAGTTCAATAACTCGATTGCGAGCACAAAAGACTAATATCCATAAACATAGCAACTAAATGCCAAATATTAGCCAACTTGGAAAATACTATTAATCTTGGGAGATACCATTAATAAAATTAACCATATATAAAGAGTAAGATTCCGCTAAAAAACTAAAAATAAAATGTTATGAGTGGAGGAAAGATAAAAAATAAATGAAGACGAAATCTATATTCAAATAATAAAACATGTCACTAATTAACATTACATTCTACTTTACTTTATTATTATTTTCTTTTTAAAAGTTACTTTATTTTTCTTTTTCATTTAAGCTTGGCGCGATTTTATTTAATCTTTTTTTTTAAGAAATAAAAAAAAAAAAAAAAAAAAAAAACTTTTTCAAGAAAGAAAAAACTAAAATTTAATCCCAAAAAAGGCGTCTTCCAGTTCCCTCTCAGACAATTTGCCCTAGCAGTAGCAAGTTTTTGAACTCTCATCATTTTCAGTTTCAGTCATCCGCCATTGCCGCTAATGCACACACCGCTTAAAAAGCTCATTGACAGGTAAATGGTTTCCAAAACTATTTCTCCATCTCTTTCCAAGCGCAAGCTCTCGTCTCTATTCACTCAATCGCCAAGAGTCGCATCTTTAAATCCCCAAAGTTCGTCTCCAAATCCAATCGAATGCCTGCCTGTACTCAATCCACCGCCCAATTTGGATGCATCACCGCCAAATTCAACTTCAGGGACTTCGTTTCGAGAACAGCTTCCAACATTCCTCCAGGATTGCCAGAGAGGTACTGTTTCCTCATCAGAAGCATTACATTTCTTTGATCTTATGATTTGTGCAAAACCCACCCCTGTTATGTCTTCATTCAATGTTTTACTTTCTGGACTTGTTAAGACTAAGCATTATTCTCAAGTTTTTCAACTATATACTCGGATGACCTTAGCCGGGCTTTTTCCTGATCAAACCACCCTTAATATTTTGCTCAATTGCCTTTGTATTGCGAATCGGGTTACTGAAGGTTTTGCGGCCATGGCTAAGATTATAAGGGGAGGTTATATTCTTAATATAGTGACATATACGTCCATGATTAAGGGGTTGTGTATGAAACAAAGAATTAGTGAAGCCACACAGTTACTTACGAGAATGCAAAAGTTGGGTTGCAAGCCAGATGCAATCACTTATGGGACTTTAATCAAAGGGCTTTGTCAAACGGGTAATACTAACATTGCACTTAAGTTGCATGAGGAAATGCTCGATGGAGATGGACAAAATGGTATTAGTTGTAAACCTAATATTATTTGTTATAATACCATTATAGATGGTCTCTGTAAAGAAGGACGAGAAGACAAGGCGAGTGAACTTTTTGAGGAAATGAAAGCTCAAGGATTGCTTCCTAATGTGGTTTCTTATAGCTCGTTGATTCATGGATTTGGTTATGCTGGAAAGTTGGAGGAGGCTAAACGTCTATTCACTGAGATGGTGGATCAAGGTGTTCAACCAAACGTGGTCACATTTACTATGCTTTTGGATATGCTTTGCAAGGCAGGAAATGTTACCAAGGCTAAGGAATTGTTAGAGATCATGATTGAGAGAGGTAATGTTCCTAGTTTGGTTACTTATAATACATTGATTGACGGATTCTGTTTGGCTGGTGACATGAAAAGTGCGAGAGAACTATTTGTTAGTATGTCAAGTAAGAGGTGTGAACCTAATGTGATTAGCTACACGATACTAATAAATGGCTATTGCAAAAATGGGAAGGTGGAAGTGGCAATGGACCTTTACAAAGAAATGCTTCAAGTGAGAGTTAAGCCAACTTTGATAACATATAATGCCTTGTTAAAGGGTCTTTTTCAGGCAGGCAAGGTTAACGAAGCAAGGAAAATATTTGGTGTCATTAAAGATCATGACCTGTCACCGGATTCATTTACATTTAATATTTTTTTGGATGGGTTATGTAAGAACGATTGTTTGTTTGAAGCCATGAAATTTTTTAATAAGCTCCCATTCAATATGAAAATGAATGACAAGATCTCCGGTTGTCTTATCAATGGACTATGTAAAGCAGGAAAACTTGAAATTGATTTGGAGCTTTTCGATAAATTATCCCACAAAGGTCTTCTTTCGGATGTTGTGACTTATAATATTTTGATTGATGGGTGTTGTAAGGAAGGACAAGTAGAAAAGGCAAATAATTTGTTTTATAAGATGGAAGAAAATGGTATTACTCCCAATGTAACGACTTATAATACACTCCTACGCGGTTTTTATGAAAACAATAAACAAGAGGGAGTAGTTGAACTTTTGCATAGGATGGTTCAGAAAAAAGTGGTGCCAGATTCTTCCACTTGCAACTTTGTCTTAGGCATGCTTTCGAAAGATGAAAATTATCGTGACTGTTTGAACTCGCTTCCAGCATTTCCCATCCAAGAGCGCTTAGGTTGATGACAATTCAAATATCAATAGACCAGTATGGAAATATGAGTAATTTATGGTCATGTTGGGAAAATTGAAGCTCTGTTGGTTTACCTTGTTGCAATAATGTGTAGCTACCAAGTTTAAGCTGAGCAATCTTTGACTTCTGCCTCTCTGTTCTTGCCTGTTTGCAAACTATATTATGGGTTCAATATGTCAAACTGTCTCATAAGTTTGTAAGCCTACTAAACAAAGTCAAGTTGCTGATGTGATGCTCATTGTATGTGGAGATGGTGGAGCTGTGGTATTTTTCAAATAAATCTTTAAAACTTGCCAAAAAGAACTTGCTTTGACAGATTGTGCAGTACAAAGCAAAGAAATTCTCTACTTCTTTACATAGGAAGATTGCTGCCATGTGTAAAGATGAGAGAAAGATGTATCAATCCATTCCGGGTTTAAAGAGGAGCTGAAGAAACTTTTCATGGAAGATCATAACGAAAATGGCGAAAAGAGCTTGCCGAGAGTGTTCAATCGGCTGAAGAAATCTGCAGATTACACGAAGATGGGCAGCTTTAAAAATTGCTTGATTCTTGCGAGAAGCTTGAAAAGGACGATGGCGGTGTCTTTGAGTGCCATGAGGATATCAAATTTGTGCAGACAATAGTCACAGGACTGACTGATTTTTGAGTTATTGATTTTGTTAGCAATTTTTAGTAGGGGTGAACATGGGTTGGGTTGGGTTGGGTTGAGGGAGGTTTTCAACCCAACCCAAATTTTCGGGTTGGTTACTTTTCCAACCCAACCC
>JBBMKA010050087.1:0-19557 GCA_037833695.1 Sechiopsis laciniata
TTCCAAAAAATTTATAAATAATATTTGTTACAACTCTTTAATTTTTGAAGGATGTATTTGAGATATAGAGATAAAAATAAAAATAAGATAGAGATAAAAATAAAAATGGAGATTAATATTTATCACTTTTAATTTAAATATTTAATTTTGAAAATTAATTTTATTATTTTCTTAAGATAGAATCGGTTTCAAATTTCAGATTTACATTTACATATATATAGTTATCATATAATTTATATATTTATATATTTTTTAAGTGTTTCGTTAAATCTTACGATTAAAAGTTGTTAATAACACAATTTAAATTTTTATCGAAAATTATAAATTTATTAATATTGAACTTGGAAGATAGAGTATTTGTTTTCCTCTTTTGTTCATTAAATTAATGTCTATAGTTAATTCATCTCCTTAAAGTTCATTTTATTTAACACTCATACTTTTTAGTGGATTTAAAACAATAATATAATACAATGCCCTAAAAAATGCAAAAAAGATGTTTGAAGTTTCTTTTATGTTTTTTTTTTATTAGTGCTAATAAATATATACTAAGAATCTTTCAAATAATTATATTTTTATAAGCATAATCTAATCTTTTTTAGTTCAACCATTTTTTTAATTTTTAATTTTAATTTGATAATTAGTATAAATAAACCATGTTAACTATAACTCATAGAGTGAATCAAAACATAAAAAGTCTAAATGATTTAAATAACTATTACTAATCACATTCAAACAAAAACATTGATAAATATATAAATATATTGAAGCCTAAAAGAATAAGTTGGCATTTTTTCTTTGACCTATAATAATTTTAAACCCTAAATTATGATTATCTAACTTGGACACCCTTTCAATTTTACTTTTAAGAAGGAGGAATTTGGATTCGTGTTCCACAAAATTAAAAAAACTTGGATTTTCATTCGTTAAAAATAAAACTTGGATCCCCACTATACTAAAGCCTAAAAGAATAATAAATTTTCATTAAGAAGCATATCACTTATCTCTTTTGAGGGTTGTCATCTTCTTCTTTTTTTGACAAATGATAAACATAAGTTCTAAATCATGTTTTATTTAATTTGGACACTGCTTTCAATTTTCTTTTCTGCAAATCTTCAAATCTTGCCTTAAATTCCAAACGTTTAACACTACAAAATATATATAAAAGATGAAGATTAGGTTATAAGAAATCTAACAAAAATTATAATATAAGACATCTATGTATGATAAATAATAAAAAAAAAAAAAGAGGAAAAGTAAAGTTAAATATAAGAGATGAAGAATAACAAAATGTTTGTAAAGAAATGTTGAGAAGAACTATATATAGTTGTAGGTGATGAAAGTTACAAAACTTTTTATTTTCTATCATTAAATATAATTAAAGTCAATTAGATGTTAAATTATAGGAATAAAGTGACTAAGCTTTTCATATTCTAACATTTTCATTAAAGGTGTATTAACAAAGTTTAAATAAGTATAAAATATGTCTAGAAGATGGGAAAATATGAAAAGAAGCTTAACATATCATTAATTGTATTTAAAATTAAATAATAATGTTATACATATTATGAAAAGAAACTTAACATATCATTAATTGTATTTAAAATTCAATAATAATGTGATACATTTATATTTCAAAATAAATGTATAAAAGCATTTGCTCACGATTTGTTGATACATTAAAACATTAAATATAGGTTGAAACATTCAAAATTTATTCAAATGGAATAATTAAAATAAAATGACAAATTTGTAATTTAAAGTGTAACTTAATTAAATAATAATGTGATATATTTATATTTCAAAATAAATGTATAAAAGCATTTGCTCACGATTTGTTGATACATTAAAACATTAAATATAGGTTGAAGTATTCACAATTTATTCAAATGGAATAATTAAAATAAAATGGCAAATTATTAAAAAAAAATAATAATAGCAAATTTGTAATTTAAAGTGTAACTTAAGGGTAAAATTGTCCAAAAATGATTCTTCTCTTAAGCCACACTTTAAGGTAGTATGATGAATCTTCAAACTTTCAATTTACTATTTAACATTTTCTTAAACTTTCAATTATATAATACTAAAGTGTTTTTTTTTTAGAATCATATACTAAAATTTATAAATTAAAAAAAAAAACTAAAATATTTTTGTTTGAGACAACTTTTTTTTTGTTTGAGACAACTAAAATTTATTTGATAACTAAAAAAAAATTATCGTGATAACATTTAAAACATTTTAGAAGTGTAAAATTTTATGAATATAATTTTGTAAAAAGAATATATAGTTTATCATTTATAATCGTGTACAGATTATTTTAAAAATATTTATACAAAAAATATATAAGTGTAAAATATTTTTAAAGATAGTTTTCTATTATTTTTAAATAATTTTTACTAAATATATAATACAAAAATAAAGACAGAAGGAAAAAAAAAATTAATATATAAAAATGCCAAAAAATATTTTTTATATATATATGGCAAAGGAAACAGGAAAAAAAAAAAAAGAAATGAAGAAAAATAAAATATAGAAAAAAGAATAAAATATTATGAACTATTATAGGAATCCATTTAAGGAATAATGTCATCTCACTCATCCATTTATAAGTTTAGCCATGGTCATTTCTATTTATGGCAAATAGTGGTGTGTGAGGTTTTGTAAATACACCAATTCAATAAGAATGTCTCTACTTTCTTTGCATTCTCTTGACTCTAAGTATTCTTCTCTTCATATTCCTATACGTTATTTTTCGATATTAATTTTATAATTCGTTATCCGCACGAGTCTTTACTATTTTTCTTTTGCAAAAGAGTCTTTATCTTTTTTTTTTTTTGTAAAAGATTTTAAGAAATGTTTTTCTATTGTGATTAAAATTTTCTCTTTTTATTTTTGACTACATTTGGATTGTAAAAGAAATTCTAAGTTCTTGTTTTTCTAAGCTTGCCCACCATATATATATATATTTGTTTTTCGTCGGCAATAAATCAATTTCCAGTAGTTTGGCTATTTTCCAAAAAAAAAAGAAAAAAAAAATCTTGCATGAATTTCAGTCAAACTGTTTATCAAAAGATATTTGGAATTCCAATTAATCGTGAGTGTAGATGTGGTCTCCTTACTTTTAGCAAGCATTTGATGATGTGTAGTGCTCAATTTTCAATTACTTTTCAAATATTTCGTGAGATTATTTATGTGAAATTCTTGTTGTGAAACGCTATGGTTTTGTCAAGTTTGGTTCGAGGGCTTTAAATGAAGCGTTCATTCAAAAGATGCAAGGAAAGATTTATTGGTCAACAATTGGTTCGTACAAATTTTTTGGGGTAAATTTCGTCCACCAATCAGGTTCTACCGGTCATTCAAAAATTGAAGTTCACAATGCAAGTTCATACTTTGGCTGAATGTGTACCCAAATGGTTGAGATAAGATTTCTAACTTTCTTTTACCTGTTATAATAAAGAAATAAAAAGGAAAGAAAACGCATTTAATTTCCAAAATTTTAGGCAAATTAGTTTTCTACATTACACTATATCTAGCCATTAATTCTATTTTCCAGGCTGTTAGTTCCATTTTTTTAGAAGTTATTGACTAAGTTGTTTTTAATAATATTTTAGATTCCAATTTTTTAGCATTTGTTGGCTTTATTATTGAATATTTTATAAGAATTCGGTTGCTGATTTTTTTTAGTATTTGTAGTTTTATCAAAAGTTCTTTAATATTGCTACAGCATTAAAAGTTCATTATTAATTGGTACAGATTTAGAAATTTAGAAGTCATCATTTTCATAACTATTGAATTTATTGATTTTGAGTAGTTGTACTATTTAGATTCAATATCATCACATTTCACATATTTGTGTATTATTGTGTTTCAAGAGTTGAATTGAAACTTATTAGAGTTCTTGATTCAATCATTTTTCAGAAATTTGATGGACATCTAATGATATATTTTTCGTGAAGACCAAATAAAAATGATTGATTTGCTCACTCCATCCATGAAACACGTGGTAAAATTAAGGTAACAACTAAATTAGTATGCGTCCAATTATTATTTGTGGCAATTTACATGAAATATACATATATATATATATATATGATTGTATTAAGTTTAAATTGTATATATGATATAAATCATGAGTTCGATCCATAATACCAAATTATTGTTGAACTAAAATTAAAAAATTTAATTAGAAGATTAATATGTACTGTGTAATGTATCCTTTACTTTTTCTCAAAAAAAAAGTATACATTTTCTTGATTTTCTTTAAATCAAATCTCTTTCCATTTTTTATTTTTCTATCTTTTGATGAAGTTTATTATTATTATTATTATTTATTTTTTATTTTATTTTTTATTGGTTTTAGAGTTTGAACTTCATTCAACAAATCAATTAGAATGGAAAATAGAAAGCATTTTTACACATTATTAATTTCCTAAATGCTTTCGAATTTGAGATTCCTATTTTTGACATGTTCAATATCTATTATCCATTAAATTAGAAAAAGGAAAAATAGGCAGCTATTTTTAATCTTCAATTTGAGTTTGAGGTTGTTTTTATGCTCAGTCTATGCTTGGTGAGAAATTTACTTTGCATTGAGTTAATTTTAGTTCAATATCGATTGTTTAATAGTTAGATTATTAAAAAGAAAAATGGTTAGGTTATTGGCGTGAGAATTAGTAAGTGTATCTTTTTGTCATTAAATAGACAGAGTATGCTTTTATCATTAAATAAATAACATGTGATTCACATAGTTTTTTTAGTGTTTATCGATTGAATTGTTATAATATTTATTTAGTAACGGTTAAAAAAAATCAACTTTTGTTTGAATGTCTATGATATTGCAATTCATTTACTTATATATTTTATTAAAAGATTTAATGTGTGATATGCATACTTTAAATTATATCATAAATATGTTTTGTTTTTATTAGAAAGTTTTATCATAAAAATTTAAACATGTCATACATCTTAAACATTAAGAATAAATAGTTTGTATGCTAAGATGCATACTTATAATGCTTATTAAGATATTGTTTTTTAAAAGATTCATATAATGTTCAATTATTTCAAAGTTATAAATCTTAGAAATTAAAAATGATTAAAATCTTAAATTAAAAATATTTGATGATTCAATTATAATTTTGTAACATGCATGTTAATTATTATCATGAAATTCGAAGTAGTATGATATACAATATGTGTTTGAATTATTTATCTTAAAGTTAATTTTTTTATATTTTGATGAACTTGAAGTTGTATGGCTCATTTTATGTTAAGGTACCTAAAGTTACATGACTTCAAATTCATTTTTTTTAATGATTGAAAGCACATGTAGTTGTATAATTATACAACAATAACTTATTTTGAGTTAATGAACATATATATAAATAATACATTAATGTATTATCAATATCATTTCCTGAAGTGAATGTCATTTATTTAATAATTATAGGATAATGAAAGAGAAATAAAATATTGGAGTGAACATTTTAAATTTACAAGATCTCCTGGAGAGATGATCAATCATTTTGACTCAATATGATGTATTTGATGTTTTTAACATAAAATTTGATTATTTTTTCAACTTTGTCTAAGGATTGTTCTGTAAAGGCTGAGGTATTTAAATTGATAGAAATGGAACACCTGGAACTAACCTAGAAGTTGAATTAATCGAAATGGAATATTATATTCATAAAGTCTAGTAGACTTGATTGAAACTTTTAAAAATGCATATATTATTTTACCTAAAAGAGTAAAGTTGACTGTCGATATGATTTTCAAAACAAAAGTATGCTAAGCTATAAAGAACTTGAAGTTCAAGTACACTATTTGGCATAAAAGTCATATCATGTCAATATGATTTAGATTAATACACATGATTAACATCTTTTAAAGAATTAGAAGATTCTTCAATTTAATTATCATCGGCTAAATTATGAATGAATTCTTCATATATTTCATGAAGAAATGTAAAATGGTGGACTTGATTGACGCATCCGACAGATGGTCATTATTATCAAGTTGAAATCTTGTGTTTGCAAGATTGATTACTCAAATAATTAAGTTAAGGGGCAAAATTTTATAATTTTAAAAACATTTAAAGGAATTGCCTTGGTAATGCTCATCAGTTTCCATGTCAAACAATTGGTAATTATATATTATATATAGTTTGAGATAAGTGTTGAACATCCTGTAGTTTATGTTCATTCCCGAGATGGTTAAACATAACCATTTATGAGAGTAAAGATTCCAATAAATATAAGAATCACGAGACTTTGCATAGAGTGTTACTTATATGCATAGCCTATTATACATATTCTCAATACAATTAATTTATAGCTGGAAGCCAAATATTTTCCATCTGCAAATTTTTAATGTGCAATAAATTTTCAAATTGCTTCACCACATATTAAGATCAATCTCCAGATGAGACTAGAAATATAAATTTTCTTAATTATTAGATATCTTGAACCCATTATGGGTAATATCTTTACTGCACGCACAATTTGCTAATTGATATTAATGAGATAAATGTTTCCACTATTAGGGGGAGAATTGAGAAAAATTGAAAAATAAATTACATTGTCTCATTTAGATCTTCATAAAGATCATAGAGAACTAGAAGTTTAAAAGACAATTTATTTGCAAATCAAATGCGAGATACATTTAGAGATGATAAAGAAAGTGATTGAGATGCAAAATGTATCATCAAGAATTGATATCACAACAAGTTGTCATAACTAATAAGTTATTGCATGCGCATAGTAAAGTAAGGAGTTTCAAAGGTAAAGAGATAAGAGAACAGCCAAGGCTGCCTCCATTTTTTGTAATGCCCATCCACATGTAATTTTCCTATTGGTTTTCTTTTTACAAAAAAAAATATTGCTTCTAAATTTTCCTTTTCTTTTGATGCCGTCAACTTGTTGGTTAGATATTTTTTCAAACAATTTTTACGGTTCTTTGTACGTTTATTATTTTCTTTTATCTTAATCACTAAACTTCTCCAACAAGCTAGTCACCTTCTCCATTTTCATCAAATGCTTCTTTTTCTTAGGTTTTTTTTTTTTTTTTAATTCTCTTCTCTAATTTTAATAGTATTAGAAAATGGATAGAAGTTCATGTTACCATTAATATTAGCTAAGACAAGTGAGTACATTTCATGATTTTTTTTTTTTTTAACATAAAAGAAGAAAGAGGGGTTCTATGATATTTGTTAGGATAGGATTTTTAAGAGACTTATTCTTCTTTTTAAGTAAGAATATTATATTGTTATGAATAAAATAGTTGGATATAGAGTTGTTGGTTAATTTAATTTTCATATTTAATGTGAAGTGCAGTTTTGAATTCTTCTTAGTTAAATCTCATATCATCTTATATATAACTATTTCTCTCTAATTATGCCAGTATTTGAAGATTGATGGAAGTTTATGCAACTATTAGTCTCGGCTTATACAAGTGAGTGCTTTTCATAATTTTTTTTATTTTAATTTAAAATGAGAAATATGGGGTTTTATGATGTTTTCTTTTTTTCAGACAGAGTAATTTTTAATGATTTATTTCTCTTTTTAAGTAAAATATTAAATTGTGATAGTAAAGTAGTTGAATTTAGAGTCTTAAATTAGTTTAATTTTATGGTTTAATATTGACTGTAGTTTTAGGTTCTTCTCAATATGTGAATTTGTTTATTTTTTTCAACTACTTAATTTAATTATTGGTTTACTTACATAATAAAACAAAAATTTGTTTTGTATTTTTTAAATCGAACTTAAATTTAAATCTCAGAGTTGGATTGGAAAAGAAAAATGTTCATTTTTATAACTTTAGTTTTTTTTTTTTTCTTTTTAATTAATTGATTTGTAATCATTTTGTGTTGTGATTTGTGTGATTTTAACATCATTTCTTGAAGTCATGGAAGTATGAAGATACAAATTTGTCTACCATCAATTTGGAAGATGATATCCATCCCATTATTAGTACTCAGTTTGATGAAGCTCGTTTGAAAGATAATATTGAGCTTAATGTTAGTACTCAATTTGATAAAGTTGAAGATCATAAGACTACTAGCAATAATGAATGTGAACTTGTAAAGCCGATAGTTGAGATAGAGTTTGATTCTATTGATGATGCATACCAATTCTATAGCAATTATGGAGGGAGAGTTGGTTTCAATGTAAGAAAAAAATAACACAAAGAGAAAAAAAAATGGAGATATTTCTAGAATGGTTTTCTTTGTTCAAAAAAGGGTTTCGTCAATTAATCCTACATAATTAATATACTAGACCAATTTCAAGAGCAGGATGTAAAGTTGATATAGCTTTCTTACTTAGAAATAATGGCAAGTACAAAGTAGTATCTTTCAATAGAATCCTCAATCATGACCTCGTTAGAACCCCAATGAAGCATATTTTAAAAGTTAATAGGAGAAATATTTTCAATGCTCAAAAGGCTTTAGCTTATGATGCAGAAAGATTGAGAATTTTAATTAAAGCAACCATGAAACTAATGAGTCGGGAAGTTGGTGGTAGAGACCATTTGGGATTCTTGGATATGGATTTTAGAAATTACATACATAAAGAGCGAAAATCTAGAATTGATAAGGGGGAAGCTAGTGTTTTGTTGCAGTATTTCAAAAAAAATAATAATAAAAACAAATAGGGATTCTTCTTTCTTTCTTTTTTATGCACTACAACTTGATGAAGATGACATGATCACAAATATTTTTCGGACAGATGCACGCTCTATTTGTGATTATAGGATTTTTAGAGATGTTATTTGCTTTGACACTACTTATCGTACAAATCAACTTGGTCGATCATTTGCTCCATTCATTGGAGTGAATCATCATAAGCAATCTGTGATATTTGGTACAGCCTTACTGTATGATGAAAATATATAATCATATAAATGGTAGTTTGAAACCTTTCTTGGTGCAATGTTAGAAAAAACAGCCTAAGACAATTCTTACAAACCAATTTGTAGCAATGGCTAAAGAAATTAGAAACTTATTTCCCAAAACTCAACATCGACTGTGTTTGACATATTTTTCAAAATGCAACTAAAAACTTAAGACATGTGTTTCATAGATCAATTGAGTTTGTTCATGACTTCATTCGTTGCACGTATGATTATGAAGATAAAGATGATTGGTTATTAGCATGGCAACAAATGTTGGATATTTATAACCTTAAAGATTATAAATGGTTAACAAATTTTTTTGAATTGCGAGAAAAGTGGGGATGGTGTATGGGCGACATACTTTTAAGCCTAAATGAAAAGTACACAATGAAGAGAAAGTATGAATAGTTAATTGAAAAAATATTTAAAGCCAAGTCAGATATCCTACGTTTTCTTGAACATTGTGAAAGAGTTTTAGCCGATCGAAAATATGATGAATTGATGGCAAATTTTAAGATGAATCAAACAATACCAGTCTTATTAACAAATACGTTAGATGTTACAACTTGCAGCCAAAATATATATACCAGAAATATTTAAATTGTTTCAAAAAGAGTATATAGATATTCGTAAGTGTAAGCTCCATAAGATTGGTAAGTTGGATGCTCCATCTGAGTATAAAGTGTAAATTTTTGGAAGAAGACAACATCGGTTGGTTAAATTTAAGGCTCCAACATGAAACTCACTTTTATGGGTATTTTATGTACCCACTTACTTAAAGTGTTTGATAAGAAGAATGTAAACAAAATTCTCATTCTTTATATTTTGAAAAGGCTGACAAAAGAGGTTAGAACTTCAAGTATATTTGAGGATCACAAACATGAGGTTAATTAGTGGAAATTCAATAAAGTTAGTTGGAAAGCATTATATCCACTTGTGTCGTAATGCTATTCAAATTACTTCACTAAGCAGAACATGAAAAATTATTTGAGCATGCATCACAAAAATTTATTCATTTGCTCAAAGATCTGGAGAAGATGAAGATAAATATTTTGGTGGAAAATAATAAAGCAATCAATGTTGAAGATACTAGTTTGATTGAATATAATTTAGTAGAAGCACGTGGAGTTAAGAGAAAGCCCACAGTTGGTCATCCTCGTAAAAGATTGAAAGATCCAATCGAAAAGAGGAAATACAAAAAAAAAAAAAAAAAAAAAAAAAGTAAAGTCAAATAAATCTTCAACTTCCTCTTTAAATCAGGTATCACCAAATTAAACTATATATAAATATATAACTATTGATGAATTTCAAAGAAAAGATTTAGTTATTCGGTTGTTTATTAGTTTAATTAGGAAAATATTATGGAGAAACATGCAATAATAACATTTATTTTCCAGTTGTAAGCCAACTAATAATATCATATGTCATCCACTCAAATGCTCGAGGTAAACTTTATGGTTCAAGGATAAAATAGAAATAAAAAAAGTTTATTGAATGAAAAAATGAAGAAAAAAAATGGAAATGAAATTTGTGATGGATTTAAGATTGGAAATTTGATTGAAATTATAGGTGTGAAAATCTAGGTATGAAAAAAGAATAAAAAAACTTGATGATTAAATAAATAAATAATAAGGGAAGAAAATGTGTAAATCATTTTTTAAAAAAAAGCAAAACTAAATCTGACCCCGTGAAAGGAAAATGAGATGAAACTAATTAAAAGAAAGAGCTTGTGCTGGGTAGCAAAAAATGGAGGTTGCCCAGGCAGCATGTAAATTGTACTCAAGAGATAAGGTAAAAAAGTTGAAAAAATATATTTTTTTTAAAAACGTAAAAATAAAATACAAATGATATATATTAAAGAAAAAATAGAAAAAAAGAAGGAAAAAAGGTAGAGGGAAAAGTCTTATCGAAAAAAAATAGAAGAAAAAGTACACAGAAAATAAATTTTTAACAAAACTAAATATACAACTCCAAGGAGATTAATGTGCTCATAACATTGTTGGAAGGGGAAATCCGATGGGCCAGTTGTGAAATTTACAAAATTTATGTACATTTTATTATAAATATTTTAATTTGTTTGGGATGCCATCCTCTTACGGTCCGCCCATGACTGTTATTGGCAGGGCTTTGGACGATGATTATTGTTGGTTATAAATGCAACATTAGGTGAGTATTATGCTAATACTTCTATTTTAGTTTTCTTTTCAATTCAACATTAAGAGCGGAAGATTTAAACTTTTTTAGTAATTATCAAGTCATATATTATGTCATTTAACAAAATTCTTATTGGCACTACTTAATTAATATTCATAAAATAAAAAAAATAACTTATTTAAAATTTAAATAATTCATTTCAAAATCCACAAAGATTTAAGATCATTCTTTTTCTCTTTTTTTTTGACATTAATATGTAAAACATAAAATCAACTTACAACCGAGCCCCTAGGTGGGGAAATAAAGCGGCCACAACCAATTTCGCATGGTAAGACAAAAATACCGAAGGAGGACAATCTTCCATCCGCACCAGATCTTCGGTCGACTTCTCAGCCAATTTCGCCAAAGCATGAGCTAAACCATTACACTCCCTCTTACATCATTTAAACGACAAATTGTGGAAACTTGATAAAAGGCGTCTGATCTCATCGTCCATGACTTTTTGGAATAAACTTTAATGTAATTTTTAATTAAGGAATTAGTGGGTAGACAATTAAGGAATTAATGAGTTGTCAATTTAGGAGACTAATTAAGAAATTAGTAGATTCTTGATTTAGCAATTAGTGAAAATATTTATGGAAAGAACTTGGAGACAAAGTTTGTTATAGGCTATAAATAGAGTGTTCATTTATTGTGAATTGTAGAGACAAATGTATAGGGAAAGAGAGTGAAGAGAGAAAAAGTCATGTAGAGAGTTGAAGAGAAAGTGATTGAGAAATAAAGGAAAAGTGTTTTATTTGAGAAATATTTGTGTTTATTGTTTTGTTATTTGCATCTAGATTTTACAAATTGGTATCAGAGCCGATGGCGAACGTGATGAGTCAAATGTTGTTGCCACGATTAACGAAGGTGAATTACGAGAATTGAAGCATTCAGATGAAAGCGCTTCTTGGATCTCATGATGCATGGGAATGGTCGAAAAAGGTTTTATCGAACCAGAAGATACCGCAAATTATACGACAATTCAAACCAAAAAGTTGAAAGAAACGCGTTCAAATGATAAAACAGCATTGTTCATGTTGTTCCGTGCAGTTGACGAATCGAACTTTGAGAAGATTGCAAATGCAACTACTTCAAAAAAAGCATGGCACACATTAGAGAAAGTGCTGAAAGGAGCCGGCTGAGTGAAGCAAGTTCGTCTCTAGACACTTCGCGGAGAGTTGGAGAGCATAAAGATGAAGGAGTTAGAAAGCGTATCAGGCTACATCACGCATGTGCAAACGGTGGTAAATCAACTCAATCGCAATGGCGAAAAGCTAACTGATGCACGAATTGTTGAAAAGATTTTGAGATCGTTGACGGATAATTTTGAGAATGTGGTGTGTGCAATAGGGGAGTCAAAGGACCTTGCGACACTCAATGTTAACGAGCTTGCTGGTTCTCTAGAGGCACACGAGCAATGCAAGAACAAGAAGAAAGAAGAAACACTAGAGCAAGCGCTTCAAACCAAGACGTCGATAGAAGATGAAGAGGTACTCTATTCTAAACAATTTCAAAGTAGAGGTCGCGATCGTAGAGATCATGGATATGGTTGCAGTAGTCAAAGCGATAGTTATGATGTAGAGAACGGACATACGAGTCAAGCAAATTGGCGTGGAAGAGGGCGTGGTACAGGAAGATGTGGTAGATCGAATCAGTCAAATATTGAATGCTACAAGTGTCACAAGTATGGTCACTATGCGAGTGATTGTTATTTTGACAAATGCTACAATTGTAGTGAAGAAAGGCATTTTACAATAGATTGTCGTGCAGATAAAAGGGTTGAAGAAACAAGCAACTTAGCAGTAGAAAACAATACGAATGAAAGTGTTATTTTGATGGCGCATAAAGAAGGAAGCGACAATAATGATACTGTGTGGTATCTCGACTCAAGGGCAAGCAACCATATGTGCGGACACGAGCATCTGTTCAAAGAGATTGCGGAAAATTGAAGATGGTCATGTTTCTTTTGGCGATGCGTCAAAAGTAAAGGTCAAAGACAAATGTACGATTTCTTTTGTGCAGAAGGATGGCTTGACAGGGTCAATCCAAGATGTCTATTATGTACCAGATCTCAAAATAAAAATTTTGAGCTTGGAGCAACTCACAGAGAAGAGTTATTTTGTATTTTTTAAAGACTAGTTGTTACATTTGAGGGATAAGAAAGAGCGTTTAGTCGCCCGAGTAGAGATGGGAAGAAATCGCATGTATAGACTAAATTTAAAAAGTGTGCAAGAAAGATGTTTGCGAGTCAATGTAGAAGATAAAGCAATGCTATGGCATCTTCGTTTTGGTCATCTACATCATGGTGGACTAAAAGAGTTAGCGGAGAAGAATATGGTGCACGGGTTACCATAGTTGGACTATGATAGAAAGTTTTGTGAAGAATGCGTGATCAGCAAGCATGCAAGAACCTCGTTCCAAAAGAAAGCGGAATATCGAACGAACCAACCACTCAAGATGATTTATATAGATATATACGGACCGATTACCCCTGCATCGTTCATCGATAAAAGGTACTTCATTACTTTTATTGATGAATTCTCACGAAAAATTTGGGTTTATTTTTTGAAAGAATGGTCAGAAGAATTTGAGGCATTCAGAAAATTCAAAGTGAAGGTTGAAAAGGAAACTGGTAGACAGATCAAAGCTATGCGATCTAACAGAGGTGGAGAATATACTTCGACAGCGTTTAAGAAGTATTGCAAGGAGTAAGGCATAAGAAGATTTCTAACCGCACCATACAGACCTCAATAAAATGGCATGGGTGGGAGGAAGAACAAAACCATTCTTGACATGGTTCGAGGAATGCTGAAGAGTAGAAGTATGCCAAAAGAATTTTGGGCGGAAGTAGTGCAATGCGCAATTTATGTGCAAAATCGATGTCCACATGTGAAGTTGGGTGATCAGACATTGCAAGAGGCATGGAGCAGACAAAAGCTGACAGTTTCACATCTTAGAGTGTTTGGTAGTGTGGCTTATGCAGACGTATCTGATTAGGAAAGAACGAAACTCGAAGATAAGAGCAAGGAATATGTGTTTATTGGCTATGATGAAAGAATAAATGGTACAAGCTACTTGACACAATAAGTAAGAAGGTGATGGTGGCTCGTAATGTGCGAGTAAATAAAGAAAGTGAATGAGACTGGAACAATTCGATGGAAGTCAGCATCGAAGTTGGAGAATTATCAGTCATTGCATCAACGAGTATGCCAAGAGAGTCTGAAACAACTAAAGAAGAAGAAGAAGAAGAACCGCAACAACTCAAAATGTGGAGTTTGAAAAAATTGTACGATGCTACAAATGAGGTGCATCTTGTTTGTCTTTTAGCAGATGTAAAAAGTATTAGCTTTAAGGAAGCAGTGCAAGATGAGAAGTGACAAACCGCAATGGATGAGGAGATCAATGCGATTGAGCGCAATGATACATGGAAGCTGACAGAATTGTAGAATGCAAGTCAGACGATTGGTGTGAAGTGGGTATTCAAGAAGAAAATGAATGCGCAAGGGAAGATAGAGCGATACAAGGCGAGATTTTTTGTAAAGGGATATAAGTAGAAAGCGAGAATTGACAATGATGAAGTCTTTGCTCCTATTGCGAGAATGGAGACAATTCGATTGCTAATTTTACAAGCGGCATAATTTAGATGGCCGATTTATCAAATGGATTTCAAGATGGCATTCTTGAACGGTGTACTTGAAGTAGAAGTGTATATTGAGCAACCACCTGGATATGTAAAAATTAGAGAAGAGAAGAAGGTGCTAAAATTGAAGAAAACGCTTTACGGGTTGAAGCAAGCACCACGAGTGAGGAATACTCGCATGATACATATTTCAATGAGAACGGATACAAGCAATGTCCTTACTAGCATGCGCTTTACATAAAGCAGAGTGGAGATAATGCAATATTTGTTGCTCTTTATGTTGATGATTTGATTTTTATGAGAAATAGTAATACGATGGTAGAAGAGTTTAAGAGTACGATGATGCAAGAGTTTGAGATGACAGATTTGGGCTTGCTGAAGTATTTCCTCAGTTTTGAAGTTAAACAAGAAGAGACGGGAATCTTTGTATCGCAAGAGTAGTATGCGAAAGAGATTTTGAAGAAGTTCAAAATGAAAAATTGCAAGCCGATTGCAATACCAATGGAACCAGGTACGAAACTTTTAAAGTTTGATGGAGGAGAACGTGTAGATGCGAGCAAATATCGAAATTTGGTGGGAAGCCTCCGCTATCTCACATGCACAAGGCAAGACATCGCATTGAGTGTTGGCATGGTTAGTCATATCATGGAGGAGCCATTTTATACGCATTGGAAAGCATTAAAGCGAATTTTGCGATACATCTAAGGAACAGTGTCGCGTGGGATGTTTTATTCAAAATCGGAAGTGTACAAGTTTAGTGGTTATTCTGACAGTGATTGGTGCGGAGACATAGACGATTGGAAAAGTACATCAAGATATGTATTTTTTTATGGGCAATACAACATTTACTTGGCTGTCAAAGAAACAATCGATCGTGACGCTTTCAACATGTGAAGCTGAATATATTGTAGCTTCTTTGTGCGTATATCATGCGATATGGTTGAGAAATTTGTTGAGCAAGATGAAGTTAAAGCAACTTGGTGCGACAGAGATTTAAGTAGACAACAGATCAGCAGTTGAGTTAGCAAAGAATCTAGTGAATCATGAAAGAAGCAAACATATTGATGTTCGTTTTCATTTTATCCGAGATCATGTGAATGAGGGAAGCATGGAGTTGAAGCATGTAGCGAGTCAAGATCAAGTTGCAGATATTTTAACAAAGCCGTTGTAGAAAGTATTATTCGAGAAATTCAAGAAGATGATTGGCATGGCAGATGGCAAAAGCATTTAAGTTTATGGAGGAATTTTGTTGGAATAAACTTTAATGTAATTGTTAATTAAGGAATTAGTGGGTAGACAATTAAGGAATTAATGAGTTGTCAATTTAGGAGACTAATTAAGGAATTAGTAGATTTTTTATTTAGCAATTAGTGAAAATATTTATGGAAAGAACTTGGAGACCAATAAAGTGTTCCTTCATTGTGAACTGTAGAGACAAATGTAGAGCGAAAGAGAGTGAAGAGAGAAAAAGTCATGTAGAGAGATGTAGAGAAAGTAATCGAGAAATAAAGGAAAAGTGTTTTATTTGAGAAATATTTGTGTTTATTGTTTTGTTATTTGCATCTAGATTTTACAGGACTCCCAACTCATATCTACAAAGTAAATGATTAATAACAATTGAATAACCATTTGAGAATCAAACTCCACTTGAATATTATCAAAACCCTTATCCATAGTCATCAATAAGCAATTGTGAATAGTCATTGCTTCCAAAAAAGTTGAATCAGCACTCTAATAAATTGGAAAAACACAAGACCACATCGCTTCTCCATGGTGATTACAAGCTACCCCACCTAGGCCACTTCTATTTGACAATGAGCCAGTAGCTACATTAGTGTTTAACTTATAGGAACCTGGTTGAGGAGGCTGCCACCGAGGAAATGAGCTAGTCACTGAATCTGAATGTCCATGAAGCGCCACAAAAAAATTATCCGATCAAAACTGATTCAAGTAAGACTTACAAAAATCCTAAGAATAAGCATCCCATGACTAATCACAAAATCGCCTGAGCTCAACTCCCCAATCAATAATTTTTTACGACACACCAAATTTACCAACATGTAAGCAAAAAATCCTCAAATTTAGCAATAGGGAGAATATCAAACAACCACATCAAAAAATTAGCACACTCCGTAATCCCGCTAGGAACATGTAAATCAACAAAAGGGGTCGCTTTCCAATTCTTTTTTTTTTTTTTTTTTTTACCTCCTTACAACTCTAAATAGCATGCAAAGACGACTCTGAAGCTTTCTTACAATTCGAGCACAACGTCTCTCCATCCATGCCTCTACGCTGCAAATTTAATTTAGTAGGAATAAAATCATTAAAAATTCGCCAAATTAAAAATTTTACTTTATTAGGTAGAACATACTTCCAAAGAGATTTCCACCACTTCAAAATAACTTCCTCATTCGAGCTCGATGGAAGAGCCTGAATATCACAAGCCAGCCAGTGAGCAGATTTCACACTAAACATACCCAAGGAATCATAATGCCACAACACTAAATTTGTGCGAACAACAGTTGTACGTGGGAGCTACAGAACTTCTCGAACATCATCAAAACACAAAAGAGACTCCAGCTTTTGACCATCCCATCCCCTAGAAGGCGATAACAACTCGGCCACTTTCGTCTAGTCCGGGATACCTATAGAGCATAAAATTTTCAAAGAAGGCTCCCTAAGGATCCAATTATCAGTATAAACATCAATTAGTTTGTCATCACCGACCCTCCACCTAATACCTTTCTGATGAAGGTCACGTCCCCACAAAATACTCTTCCACGTATAGGTAGCAGAGCTAAATTTTTTAGCCTCTAAAAAGGAACACGAACGAAAATATTTAGCCTTCAGAACTCGAGCCAAAAGAGACCCTTAATCAGTTAGAAGCCACCAACCTTGCTTTGCCAACAAAGCCTGATTAAACAAATTGAGGTCTCAAAAATCAAGCCAACCTTAGACTTTGGTAAACAAGCTTTCTTCCAAGAAATCCAATGAATCCGTTTTATCTCCTCATCATCTCCCCACAAAAAACGAGCAATAATCTGGTGACAATCCTGGATGATGGATTGTGGAATTTTGAAACAATTCATGCAGTTGGTGGGAAGAGCCTGAAGAACAGATTTAATTAGCACATCCTTTCCTCTGCCGAAAAGTTTTTATGCTTCCACTTGAATAAATTTTTCCACAACTTATCCTTTAGGAATTTAAAAGACAATTTATTCGAACCACTAAGAGAAACTAGAATCCCCAAATACTTGAGGTGTTGTTCCACTTGAGCAACCTAAAGCCTGCTAACAATTTGCTCAATCTCCACCTGGCTTGTATTGGGACTAAAACAGATAGCTGACTTGTCAAAATTAACCTCTTGACCAGTAAGCTTTTGAATAACCTTGCAAGCCTCCCAAACCGTTTGAGCACGAAAAAAGATAAGGCAATCATTTACGAAAAAGAGGTGAGTAATAATTGGCGCTCTTTGTGCCACTTTAATACCAGTAATATTATGACTAGCCTCAAAAGAATTTAAAATTATTGAAGGACCCTCAGTACAAAGAAGAAATAAGTAAGGGGACAAAGATTCTCCTCGGCATAACCCTCTAGATGGAATCACATGGCCAGAATGAACCTAATTGATATTAAAGGTATACTGCACCATAGTAACACGGCGCATAATCAGCTCAACAAAACGAACTTCAAACTCTAAAGCCAATGTCATTTACAACCCTGAACTAATGTCATTTATTTAATTTGACATTCATTTCTATTGCATAACGTTTGTAATAGTTTTATCAAGACTACGTATATATCAAGTAAAAGGCATAAATTGTCCAAAACTAGTATAACTCATCAATTTAATTTTGTTAGGATGAAAAAATAAATTTAGATGTGATTAGGTTGAAAACATTGGTTTGATAAAATGAATTAAGATTTAATAAATAGGAAATGATTGTTTTCAAAAAAAAATAATAATAATTAAATAAATAAATGATTTGAATGAAAATAAATATGTTTTAAAAAAAATAAATAGAAAATGATTGGTTGATTATTTATTATTATTATTATTTTTTTTTTTTAGTACAAGTTGGTGGAAAGAGGATTACAAATACTAATTTCAGAGATTAAACTCGTGACCGTAGAGTGAAAATAGATTAACACCAAACCAGATAACCAATCGTGCGACCGACCCATTCGATAGGTTGTTTATTTTATTTGATTGTTTAATTTCAAAACAAAGAAATTTGGTTCGATGTCTTTTGGAGAGATGCCAACTTTGTTAACGCTAGCCACTTTTGACATTTTTTATATGAGTGTGGCATTTTTAACAACTTAACTTATCACCGATTAAATGTTTGAAATCAAAACTATTAATTCCTAAAAAGGATATATTTAGACAAAACTGTTCCAAAATATAAGTTCATTAAATCACATTATCAATTGATTTTGAGATAAATTACATATAATTTAATAGGTTATATCGTCATATAATAAAGAAAGTAGAATTGACTTAAATTTGGCATTTCAATTCCAATGCATTTTTGCCACACTTTTATTGATTGTGCTATCTTAACGCATACATTTACTTCTATCACTATCACATGAAAGAGAAAAAAAAAAACAAAAACAAAACAAACGATCCTATTTTGCTTCTTAAGAAATTGACCAGACAGTTTCAATAAAATAAAATTGAAGACTATCTTTTGTTCCCTTCTTCTAATTTCATGACACATTCATAGATATCTCGATGTGTAAAGACCCGATCCGAACCAAGGTCTTAACCTAGGTCTTCACTTAAACCTTTAACTCAATATTTATAACTGTAAAATAGTTGGCTTAAA
>JBBMKA010050108.1:0-19552 GCA_037833695.1 Sechiopsis laciniata
CGGCCCAAGGGGAAGGGAGGCACGAGGTCGCGACACGTGTCCCTGCTTGGTCGGAGGTTCGAGTCCTGGAAGATGCAACTTTACTAACCTATTTTTAAATAAATCAAACTGGGCTCCCAAACCTCTCCAAAGGCCAAACCAGCTTCTGGATCCTGAGAAACCGGAATGAAGAACTGGGCCGTTACACTGCGGGGCTACGATCGGCGAGTTCAAGGCGAGTGCGCGGGCATTGAGGTATTGCAGGGGCGTGTGCATACGGCTGGCAGATGCGGCTGGGCGAGCGGGATGTGCTACCGGTGGCTGTGGCATTGTGTGATAGCAAAGGCGAGGGTGAGGCTGCGTGCGTCAGGGCGTGGGCGAGGCGATAGCGATACGGCACGGGCTAGGTGATCGTGGAGCTACAATCATGTACGCGAGGGATCGACTGTACACAGAATCACTTACGTACGATCAGGCGGAGTGACAAGTGCTGCATGCGTGACTCGGCAATGCGTGCATGCTGCAATCGCGTGGGCGATCGGTTGGGCAGTGGTGGCGAGGCAACGAGCAGGGGCAAAGATGCATGCGGCCGTGCGCCTGGGGCGTGCGACACCGAACGTGGGCGTGGCTATTGCAGAATGGCTGCTCGGGGTGCTGCGATGGCTTGGCGAGGGCGACCTGGTCTGGGCGGTTGCGATGGTGATTGGAGAAGGAGGAGAAGAAGTCGATTGAGAGGGAAAAGGGGAGGAACGATCCGTCTTTTTCCTTTCGGATAAATAAAACTCCAAAAACCTTTCCTTTTCCTTTTTCCCTTTTTAAATATAACCAAAACAAGCTCCCTTTTTTAAAAAATGAAAAACTAACCCTGATGCCTTGCAAAATCACAAAAATAGCCCTAGTCTCAGCAAAAAGAAAGAACGACCTTGAAATTCCATAAAATACCAACCAGGCCCCAGAGGTAAAATTACCAAAATGCCCATGAAGGCCAAAACTGCCCTAACGGCCCAACGAAACAACTGGGAAACATACCTAGGAAAATTGGGACGAAAACCTGGGTCATTACAAGAATGAACGATTAACAAATTCAATTCAACATCTACGACTCAATGAAGCAAGCCGATACGAAGGAAAATCTTAATGTCAGCCAAATTGAAGTGCTGATTGATGAAGCAATCGAGGATGGACAAAGACTAGAAATGCTAAAAAGCATCAAAATAGAGGAAGAAGGGGATACGACAGAGTTTGCGTTTAAGAAAAATATGATGGAAGAAATATATCACTACAAAACGCTTGATGTTACAAGTAGAGTTGACCCTCCTCAACACCCATCAATTGAAGAACCGCCACCCCTCGAGCTAAAACCTCTTCCTGAGCATTTAAAATACGCCTATTTAGGCGAAAAGGAAACTCTTCTGATTTTTATATCCTCGCAGTTAACTCCTGACCAAGAGCAACTCCTTTTAGACTTACATAAACAACATACCAAGAAAATTGGATGGACACTGACAGATATAGAAGGCATCAGCCTTGCATGTTGTATGCATAAAATTATTCTAGAGGAAGACGTCGAAAAATCAATTGAACATCAGAGACGTCTAAATCCTACCATGAAGGAAGTAGTTAAGAAGGAAATTATAAAATGGCTTGATCAGGGAGTGATTTTTGCAATATCCGATAGTCAATGGGTTAGTCCTATCTAATACGTACCAAAGAAATGAGGCACTACAGTCATCCGAAATGAGAAAAATGAGCTGATCCCAACAAAGATAATGACTGGATGGTGAGTGTGTATGGACTACTACAAGTTGAATAAAGCAACAAAAAATGAGCATTTTCTGTTGCCTTTATAGATCAAATGTTGGATCGCATCGAAGGAAAAGAGTATTACTATTTTCTGGACGGATATTTGGGGTATAACCAGATCACAATTGATCCCAAGGATCAGGAGAAAACCACTTTCACTTATCCTTATGGAATACTCGCATTCAAAAGAATTCCTTTCAGACTCTGCAATGCTCCAACAACATTCCAAAGATGCATGATGTCCATTTTTTCTGATATGATAGAAAATATCATGGAAGTCTTTATGGATGATTTCACAGTGTTTGGTGATGATTTTTCCAACTACCTTCAGAATTTGAAGAATGTGTTGCAACGCTGTGAAGAAATGCACCTGGTGCTCAATTGGAAAAAATGCCATTTCATGGTGAAAGAAGGAATTGTCCTGGGACACAAAATTTCAAAGGCTGCATTGGAAGTTAATCAAGCAAAGATTGAAGCAATTGAAAAACTTGAACCCCCAAGGAATGTTAAGGGAGTGCAAAGTTTCTTAGGACACGCGGGTTTCTACAGGCATTTTATAAAAGATTTTTCAAAAATTGCAAAACCTATGTGCGAGCTCTTGGAAGCTGATCTCCCTTTCAAGTTTGACGAAAGATGCCTTGAAGCTTTTGAGAAGCTGAAGGATGCGCTAACCACTGCTCCCATTATGATATCACCCAATTGGGAAAAACATTTCGAACTAATGTGTGATGCCAGTGATTATGCGATAGGAGCTATTTTGGAAAAAAATGGAGAAAAACTCATCCATCCAATATATTACATGAGTCAAACACTCAATGATGCGCAATTGAATTACACAACTACTGAGAAGGAGTTGTTAGCTGTAGTCTACGCACTCGAAAAATTTAGATCTTACTTAGTTGGATCAAAGGTGATCGCCTTTATTGACCACGCAGTAATTAAGTATCTTATGAGTAAGGCGAACTCTAAACCGCGGTTAATTAGATGGATTTTGCTTCTATAGGAATTCGATATTGAGATCAAGGACAAGAAGGGTTGTGAAAATATTGTCGCAGATCATTTATCAAGGATGGAAAATGGGAAGATTGAAAAATCCATGGTTGAAATATCCGAAGGTTTTTCGGATGAGCAATTATTCATGGTAGCTATTATAGAGAAAAATGGAACCCCGTGGTTTACAGACATTGCAAATTACTTAGCATGCCACATCGTCCCAACCGACTTATCAAGGCAGCAACCCAAGCATTTCTATCATGAGACGCAATTTTATTTTTGGGATGAACCATTTTTATACAGATAATGTACCGATGGAATGATTCGGGGATGCGTTGAAGAAAAAGAGATGAATGCAATTTTGGAATCATGCCATGCATCGCCTTATGGAGGACATTTTGGTGGGATACGCACTGTTGCAAAAAATTTTCAATCAGGCTACTTCTGGCCTAGCATATTCAAGGATGTGTATCACTACACAAAAATCTGCGATAAGTGTCAAAGAAGAGGGAACATAGGAAAACGAGATGAAATGCCTCTAACTTTGATTTTGGAAGTCGAACTGTTTTCTCCCAGTTGACTATGTCTCTAAATAGGTAGAAGCGATTGCCACACCTTTAATGATGCGAAAAAGTCATAAAATTCCTACATATAAATATTTTCACAAGGTTTGGTACTCCGCGAGCACTGATTAGTGATGAAGGAACGCATTTCATAAACAAAGCGATGACTCATGTGCTACAGAAGTATAATATCAAGCATCGCATTGCAACACCTTATCACCTGCAAACCAATGGACAAGCTGAAATATCCAACTGCGAAATCAAGAGTATTTTAGAAAAAGTCGTGGGACCTAATAGGAAAGATTGGTCCATGCAATTGGATGATTCACTCTGGGCTTATCGTACTGCATTTAAAACCCCTTTCAATATGTCACCTTACAGACTTGTCTATGGAAAACCTTGCCATTTACCACTCAAGCTGGAGCATAAAGCCTTCTGGACACTGAAAAAGTTAAACCTTGATCTTTAGAAGGTCGGTTTTGCCAGAATGATGCAACTTCTTGACTTAGAAGAACACAGGCACCTATCATACGAAAATGCAAAATTATATAAGGAGAAGACAAAAAAGGGCATGATCGTAGGTCAGCAAGTACTTTTATTTAACTCACGACTTCGTTTGTTTCTAGGAAAGCTCAGGTCCAAGTGATTTGGACCATTTCGAATTACACAGGTTAAACCGAGAGGAGCAATCTGGATAAAGAACGAAGCCAATGGGAATGAATTTGCAGTTAATGGGCAAAGATTAAAGCATTACTGGAACGAGAAAATTCAGCGCAGGATATCCTCATTAGCATCAACCAAAGTTTGAGCGCGCAAGCATGCGTTTGGAGCCAATGCGTATGGGTACTTTTTTATTTTTTTTTTGCTCCAAGCATGCTAGTTAAAATTCTTTCTATATGCTTACTTACATAAGCTTAATTTTTTTTTCCTTATTTTAATGGATTTATTTCATTTCCTTACTTGATTTTCAATTTATGGTTATTTGAGATGGTCGAAATCGAATAAAATATTCGGCATGCAGGACATTAAAATGCAATCATTCAGTTATTTATTGTAGTTGACTATTTCGCAGCGAGATTTTAGGGAAGTTTGATCCAACGGTCTGCAGAAATTGCATGGCCACCTTAGTCGAATCGTTACCCTGACACAATGCGATGATCTACTGCCCCAAAAATCCCATACTTTCAGTTTGGTCTTTAAAAGCCAAGGCAAAGGCTATACTCGACCATCAACATTTGAACCTTCAACCCTCATTCGCAGACAGAATCCAAGTTATCTACAATGGTGCAACAACTCGCAACAAATTATAGAAGAACTTGGAATATTAGGATGGAGAGGCAAGGAGAGAATTATCCAACTCAAGGCCCCGAGAAAAGAAATGAAGCTGCGGCACATGTTGACAGTGAAGATAAATAGCCACAAGCCAGAATCCCAAGGAGAAGGCGAGCCACTATTCAACCTTCAAGGTCGGCAGAGCACGTAGTAGCAGAATAATCTTTGGAAGTGCCTAGGGAAGAAAAAGCAGTAACATCCACACCAAGACGACATCCACCGATGGTGTTGATCGACAATTTTGAAACATTGGGGTACTTCGAAGGTTTTTCATCTTCAATGGAGGAGTGGGACATTGCTGAGTTCAATAAGCGAATGGAGGAAGTTACGTGAGTAAGGGAATACAACCGTAGAGGAAATGAAGAAGTCGGTCCCTCTAGATCTATTAAAGTGGCTACAATTTACGAAATAGAGGAACAGCTGCATCGGTAAAGAAAAGCACTAATGGTGGAAGAGTAGTTTGGAGGATGCAAAAGAGCAATGCCAACGTCGACAACACCAATTACGAAACGAAATTGATGTAGGCCTTGCCAGGTATCAGAGAACTAGGCTGACGCATTTGGGCAAAACTCTAGAAGATGTAGATACGACCATTGAATGTCTAATGGTAGAGTTTGCATTAAAAACTGCTACTACAGCAGCAGATAAAGGTCCCTCAGGGAATGCCCAAGTACCTACTCGTCTACCAAGCGAGCATGGGAATATGGAATACGATTTAGCTCGGTGCGTCAAGCAGCTTGCAAGAAGTGTGAAAATATACTTACAATATGTACGTGAACGGGATAATGTAATATTTGACAGGCTCAAAGTATTATCCATACATACAAGGGCCAAAGTTTCCAAACATTATTTCTTCCTCCAACTCCGACAGCTCTAACTCCAAGGAGGATGAATAAAGGAAGTCTCTATCTTTCTCGCTTTACTTCATGTACTTTATCAATTACTTGCACAAATTTATAATCTTCTACTCTGTTTACACCATGCTTAAATATTCTGCTTTGACAAATTCTGCTCTGACAAATGCAATGCTTTATTTTTTGCTTTTTACTTTTATGCTTTTCTAAAACATTACTTGCCTATGCTGAAACTTAGTCTACCCTAGAATTGACACTTGCTAGTGTTCTAACAAGGATGTTTAGCGACAAATTCTTGTTAAACTTGGGATAACAACATAGTCGTTAGGGAGGGGATCGAAAGCTTAAATATAGGGAAATGGAGCCTTAGAATAACTTAAGTTTGGGGGAACTAAGCTTCGCCTTCATTGAAGACAATGAAGATTTTAAGTTTGGGGGTGAGGGAAAGCCCGTAGCATGTTTTCATTCAAAAAAAAATTATTGTGCAAAATAAAGATCAAAACATTCTGGGCAAAGATTGAAACGGCACTAAAATGCGAATAAGTCGTGGAAACTACAAAATGCTCCTGTTGGCCACATTTAGAAAAACCTTGGCATTCTATTGCTTGGGAGGAACAGTTTTTTATCAAATGAACCTTCTTAAGAACTACGGAATGGTGGTTAGGAATGCAACCCAAATAAAAGAGCCCGGATAGAATGTTTTTAATAAATTTAAGGTAATCAAAGGTACTAAAAAACTATGCTAGAGTTATAGGAACCCAAACTAAGAATTGTGCGTTGTACCAAGGGCAACTAGAGGAAGAAGCGAGATAGAATTGGAAGAATGCGGGCAAGAGAAGAACCAGAATGACTAAGAGTATGTCGTACTAAAACAATTATATCGTTAAAGAAAAGTTTTTTTTAGCGGAAAAGAAAGCATTTGCATTTTAATTTGGAGACTATTTGCAGCAGCTAAAAGACCTACTTAGCATCACTCAAGACGAGTAATGATTCGAGTTTGGAGGTTTGATGACTCTCAAATAGAGTCAATATTTAGGTTGACTTTGAATCAGTTGTTCGTAATTAGCATATAAAATCTGATGCGAAAGAGTCAATTTAGTTCGCAAAGTGGTGATTTAGACTAATGCTCGCGCATTAAGGGATTAAACAGAGAATTATGAATTGTACCATTAAAAATGCTAAAATCACACTTTAAATGCGTAATTAAGTACCTCTGATGCTGAAAATATGTTTTGTAGGAAGTACGATGCGGAAAAGTAGGGCTAAACCTCGCAGATCAATAGTAACCAATGCAAAACTCAAATACGTGACAGCAGTAGCTCGAACAAGACGCCAAGACAAGGACTTAATGAAAGAATGATTGCGATGACAACGCACGCTGTTGACTAACCAGACAACTAGAGAGACAGATTATGGAAATCATGGGATCCCTTCCTTATTACATTATGACGAGATTGACGAAATCAATCAGCCAATGCGATCAAGTTAATTGGGCTACCATATCAAATCAGAAACATTCGAGAGGGACCAAGACGAGTCTATAAATTGAAATCTTGTAATAGTTTTTTAGAGTGTCTGAAAGAGAGTAAAAAAGAGAGTCTGAAAAAGAGTTAGAAGGAGAGACACACAGTCTCTCTATTTTGTTTCTTTCCTTTTTATTTTGTTAGACTCATTTTTCTTTTTAATAATATTGCTTTCAGCATGTTTTCATTCATGTTGTTATCTGTGTTTTTATCTTGCATTATAAGGCTAGGTTATGGAAAAGTAAACTTGTTTAAGCATGTGTTAGACGGATCTAGGGAAGGATAAATCAGTGCATGTTAGCTAGGTTCTTAATTTCTTAACAGTAAGTGTCGACCGGCCATCCATACAGGCTACTTGGTTGTAATTCGGAAGAGGAAATGACCTAACGCTAGATAGCACGTTCAGTAGGTTAGTATCAAAGTCTTTTATACTTTAAATCGGAGTTTAGGAATAAACACGTAACTACTGCATACGTTGCGCTGTTCAGATTACATTGAGTTGAAACGGAAGTTGAACTTAATGCGAATGAATGCGGAAGCGGACGTTTGTTAAGCGAAGTATGCTAGTTTCCCCTCACCGCACAGTTATTTTAACACTACACGTAGTCCATGAGTACCTTAACTATGCCTTAATTTCTCATCACGCTTATTACGTTTTACATTATCTTTATTTTAAGCAACATAAACCAAACTGAAACCTTTTATTTACTTTCTATCAATTCTAAACATACTACTTTTGATAAATCACAGTCCCTGTGGAGATCGATAATTTTACTTCGCGTATACTTGTGTAAGTGTGTGTCATTTGCACACGAGGTAACCCCACGTTAGTCATCAGTCAGGAACAATCTGTCGATCATGGTAAGGAGGATTTTAAGGCAAAACCTAAATCTTTGGAAAAGTTTGAAAACAAAAAAGAGAAGGAAGTTTTATGCTAAGAAAATGATATGCAATAAGACCTGCTGATTTTATGCTCGAAAAGAGGAAAAGCTGATATTCTTATTAGAATAAGTTAACTAGCAGTTATGCATTACTGGGGAAGGGGGTTTGATAGCTCTCAAATAAAGCATATTTTAGGCTGAAATAGTTTGCATTATTTTTAGAATTTAGGGAAATAAATGAGCATTAGTAAGAAATTGCGAATATAAAACATGGAAATCAACATGGATTCATAAAGTAGCATCATAAGCGCAGTTCGCAGATTACATATGAACATTATACAACTTTGCGCTAAGAAAAGGTTATTTAATGCAGGGAATGTTGAACACTTATGGTGGAGGGATGAAGCAATGTGAACAACGACACATACATAAGACTCACGCGGTCACAAGGCGGTCGCATTCAAAGAATCACACTAACAAGGAAATTACAGAGAATCAATCGAGCAATTAAATTGGCGTCAATCAAATAATTTCCAGCGAAAATTAAGAGATCCTGCATTAATGAGGATTTTTCAGCTCACCTAGGCTTGCTACCCAAGTAAACCAACTCTATAAATTGCAAGAAGGAAGCCAAGGTTAGGTGACCTGGTCGGATGACCAGAAGCCAAACCATGCAAGAAGTAACTGGTGGTGTTCGTAGAAGCCGATGACAAGGAGACTGCACACTTCACAACTGAGCCAATTCCATTTTTATTATTTTTCTAGGAGTAGTTGTAGCTTTGAATATTTAGTAGTCGTAATAAAATCGTATGATTTAAACTTCTAACTTGTGTTTATTGCTATGCTGCTTTATAGGAGTCTTGAATGAATAGTCCTGAGTAGAAGCATGTTAGGAGCGTACGTTAGAGAGTTTTGCACTGCTGCATTTACTATTTCATACTTATGCTGCATTAACTTATGGTGAGTTTGAAAGAAGGAACCGCATGATGACCCAGTATGGTACAATAGGTTGAAGGCAAGTGTTTGCATCATTTAGAGTGTTAGGAATAACCTCACTATTGCTCATGTCGCCCTGAGTTGAGTACTGAGTTCACAGCGGAAGCTGGCTCTGCCATAAATCATTAAGTTCAGAAGCACTTTTTGGTAGAGGGAAGCGAAGAACTCAATAACTAGTTCCGCGCTCTTAATATTTTCTACAATTGTCTATTTTTTCACTACTCGTTGCATTCATATTTATTATCGTTAGCATTTGCATCATTTTATTATGAGCATAAAAAACAACAAATATCTCAACCCATGCATTTACTTTTCTGCACAACTCTTGCTTGATCAAATATTAATTCTAGACATCAATCTATGTGGGTTCGATAAAGTTATATATTTATTACTTACTGCATTCCGACCGTGTATGCTTGTGCGTAAGCGATTCCGAGGCATACTTAGTGATAAGTTTAACTCCGAATTAATTACTATATGAATATATTAGCACTCAGATCGCCAATCAACTGAAGAATTTGCTAAGAAAGATGGAGCTAAAGCAACTTGGTGCAACTGCGATTCAAGTTGACAACAAATCAACAATTGAGTTAGAAAAGAATCTAGTGAATCATGAAAGAAGCAAACATATTGATGTTCTTTTTCATTTTATCCGAAATCATGTGAAGGAAGGAAGCGTGGAACATTTAAGTTTATGGAGGAGTTTTGCTTAATAAACTCAAATGTAATATTTAATGTATTTTGAATATTGTTAATTGAGGCTTTAATTAAGAAATTGATAGGTTTTAATTGAGGAGTTAATTAAGGAATCAATGGATCCTTGATTTAGCATTAATGGGAAACGTTTATGGTAAGAACTTGGAGATCAAGTTTGTAATAGGCTATAAATAGAGTGCTCATTCCATAAAGCAAAGTAGAGAGCAAGAAAATGTAAGAGAAGGATATATAGATTGAGAAATAAAGAGAATTATTTGTAGAAACCGTTTGTGTGTTTTGCCTCTCCAATCACGAAACGAAAAACTTGCGCGATTGTTTATTATTTTTATTTCACATTCGTTAATCGCATTTAAATTCTACAAACTTCACATTAAATCCCATCAAACTTATCACTAAACAATTACTGACACCAATCTTTAAAATCTTTATGGACTAAACTACTATTACATCTACAACATTTGTTTTTATAACATACACAACTTTCTTTTCTTTGAGGAAGAGTTCCGATATTTGGTTTCAATCCAGCACCAAATGCTTTCTTCTACCCAAAAGAATCAAAATATTTAAAAGATATTTATATTTCATTATAAAAGCACAACTTTGATGGATACATCCAACTATATCTAAAAAAAACTTACGAGATTAGTCAAATCTAGAAAATAATTACAAAAATAATCACTTAAAAAAAATTAATGACCATGAATGCAAATGCTTTTTAATTTATCTATATTTATAATTATTTTATGAAAATAGACCATGAAGTACAATTCCTAAAAAATATAACACACAAAAACGAAAGTGTGAATAATATTATAACCACATAAAATGAGCTAATATTTCAAACTCACAAAGAGTGGATTGAAATTCAAATGAGCCTCCAATGAGAAAAAGATTGGGCTTTGAGTATTGAGTGAGCCCAGAAGCCGTTAAAAACGGCTGGGCGTCCTAGCCCTTGATTTGGGCTTTTTGAGCCTATCTTTAAGGGCACTAACTTTTTCTAGAGCCTCCAAAACTTCTTCCATGGAGGGCCGCTTCTTGGGACTCTGTTCCAAACATTTTAAAATCAGTTCGGCTATGGCCCATGCTCCTTTGGGGGAGTAGTCGTCCCCAAGCCTTGGGTCCATTAATTTCTTATTTATCTTTTTCTTGCACCTCAGCAAGGGCTCAGCCCACGTCACCAAGTTGTGTTCCCCACTGGGCCGGTTAGGGTCCACTGCTCGCAGTCCGGTTAGCAGCTCAAGGAGCACCACACCGAACCCGTACACGTCACTTTTTACATACAAACGCCCTGTTAATCAAAATATGAGAAACTGCCTTTTAAAAAAATGTTGCATACTTGGTTCGAACATGCAGCTCAAGAATTTGTCCATTTATAATTTTTCACCTGACAAACTTTTTTTTTAATATATTTTTATTTGTTTATGCTATGTAGTTCAATTGGGGTGAGTCCTTTTTTTTTTTTTTTAAGTACAAATTGGAGGAGGAGTCCACAAATAGAGATGTCGATTTTCTCGTCCTCGTTTTTTCGATCCCATTCCATTTTTTTTTTTTTTTAAGTATTTTTTTTCCTTTATTTACCTTTTTAATTTTCAAAAAAAATATATATATATATATTTGTTGGTGAAATTATCTATGCATATGAGTATGTTTCTTTAATAATTAACATTATTGAAACGTATAGGTATTTTCTAGGAAAATCTAATTATTGTCCAAAAAATATATAAAAAATGAAAAAGGAAAAAAATTAAATTGAAAAAAATCCTCGCGGAGAACTTGATTCCTTCGGTGCCCCACAAAGAATCTCCAATCTCTGAAAAAAGGAGGATTTTCACGAAGACAGGATTAATTTTAGTGGCGAAAATCGAGACGGGGACGGAGAAGCCATTTTCCGGCCCCGCCCATGGACAACTCTAACCACAAACTATATATAGATTGTATTATTATTTTCAAATAAATGAAAGTCAAAATAACCATGATATTCAACTAGATTACCACCAAATAATGAAACCATCACATTATAATTCTTTTCTTTTTTAAACACAAAAATTATTATGAAGACTAGACTGTGGCCTTGTCTCGTTACATAGCTTTATTCAATGATTTATTCAGTGCCCAAAATGAGAAAATCAAATGCCTCAAGAATTAATATGTCGGCCGTTTTGTTTAGTGGACTTTTGAACCATCGCTATGACCCATTAGGTTAATCTACCGGTTAACACCTTCAAAACGTGCGTTCTTTTTCTTTTTCTTTTTCTTTTTCTTTTTTTTCCATAAATTTTTTAATTTATTATTCTAAAATGTCTAAAACATATATCATTGCATCAATTATTATAACATCACTCATAGAAATTAGTATGCATGTTAAGTATCACATTAGTTTAGATTAAGATTTAAATTATGTCATATATGACTTCTTCTCTTTATAACACATTAGTTGCCATATTAATATCCATCTACCTACGGATGAAAAATTATTCAATGTTTTTTTGGAATTAAAGTTAAAGACCATATCTGCCTTTCAAGTCACATTGCACAATTATTTGATTTATAGTTTTTTCATAACTAAAAAATTCTTAATTAAATTATATAATCATGGTCACATTCGACAATTATATATATATATATAATAAACTGCTTTAGAAAATAATAATCACTGTCAAAATTGAGAAAAAAATTAAAATTAATTTACAAAAATCGATAACAAATAGTTGATGAAAAAAAAGAGTTATTGACCAAAATTTTAATTTCAAAATAATAATTTCTATAATTAAAATAGCAGTTCTTCGTGATTTGATGATTTCATTATTTGCTAGAAATCCAGTTTAAAATCAACATCACGGGTTTGATCTTTAAAATTGGTATTTGATTCTCATTTATTTGGAGTAGTAGTATCCTTCATGTAGGGTTGATAGTCCTCCTCCTCTAATTTATACTCAAGTTTAGCTTCCTAAAATCGAATGCTTAGTCTAACTTTTTTGTTTTTCAAAATTTTCAAATTATTAAACTAAAACAACAATTTACTAATGTTTACGGACAATTTACTAATGTTTTCAAAAGTTAGTTTTATATTATATATATATTTATTGTCTTTATCATCTCGATTAAATATATATACTAATTACGGCCTAAGATGTGGGGATATCAAAATTGACATTGAAAAGCAAAAAAGATAAGTATTTTTCAATAAAAATAAATAAGTAAAGAGATGACAAAAGGGTCAAATTAAATATAACTTTTTTTTTTCGTATGAGTTGGAAGAGAGAAACCACAAATTCTACATAGAAGAATATTAATTTTTAGAATCGAACTCGTGAGTGTGATGTTGAAATGAATATCAACTATTTCAGTTAATTAAATATAGCTTTTAAAAATAATATAGCAGACAATAATAAGACATTTTAAGTTGAAATACTCAATTTACATGTTTCAAATCCAACAAAAAAGGGCAGGGAAGGTAATAGTACCGGTTGCAACGTACTCTGGAGCAGCGTAACCGTAGGTGCCAACTGGATTTGTGCTGACGTGGCTGAAGCCTTCTAATGGGCCAAATTTTGCAAGCCCAAAATCTGACAGCTTGGGATTGAAATCCTGGTATTCAATAAAAAAAAGAATTAATCTAAAAAAGAAATAATAATTAATAATAAAGTTACTTTTTGGAGAAGCAAATTAAAAAGATTAATACTCAGTTAAGGGTGGGTAAGTATTTTAAAAATATTTATTCATCTTAGAGCTACATATTTTTACTTTTTTTAAAAAAATTGGTTTTGATTGATGGAGAGAGAAATGCAAAACTGGAAAAAAAAATATAAAAAAGTAAAAATGTGTGGTTTTAAGAATGAATAAGTATTTTCAAAATATTTATCCACCCTTATTTATTCCTCAATTAAAAATTGTTACCCCATCGAGTAAAATATTGGAGGCCTTGAAGTCGCGGTAAATCACGCTTTTCTCCGATGTGTGGAGGAAGTACAAACCACGCGCCGCCCCCGTTGCAATTTTAATCCGCGTTTCCCATGATAGGGGCTCTACACCTCCTAAAAGAACAAAACAAAATATGTACAGTTTATATTAATATATTTGAAAACTTGGACTGAAAAAGAAATGAAATCACAATTGGCAGTGATTATGAAAAGTATTAGAAAATTTATGGTTCAATTTCTATGCTTTTTTTATTTTTATGATGTAATAACTTTAAAGAAATAAAACATAAATAAAGGGTAAGATGGAGTTACCTCGAAATAAGTGGTTTTCCAAACTGCCCTTGGGCATGTACTCATAAACAAGAAGAAATTGCTTTTCTTCCCAGCAATATCCGATCAATTTAACCACATTCGGATGGCTGAACTTCCCCAGAAATTCCACTTCAGCCTGTAGTTAGAATTAATCAACAATTAATTCATTATATCTCAATCAAATAAAATAAAATAAAGTTGCCAACAATTTAGATAATATCTTGATATCACCTATACTTTGAAGTTCATCTATATGATTTAATTTGAAACATATTTGGTTGTGACCTAAATTATACCACATTTGTGTGGTTTAAAATTTAAAATATAGGTGATGCTAACATATCACATAAATTGTCCTCATAAAATTAGTCTAGTGTGAAAAGAAAGAGGGGGTTTGACCTCCCATTCGCGGAGACCTTGAGGGCTATCGGGGTTAGACTTTTTAACGGCGACCGGAATTCCAACGCCGAGCTTAGAGGGGGCGTAGGTAAGCTCATCCACCCAGCCTTTGAAGACCCTCCCAAAACCGCCCTCTCCAAGCATGGAATCCGGGCGGAAATTCTTGGTGGCCACCTTCAACTCCCCTAAACTGTACACCTTCAGATCATTCCCGGGTGCCGTCGAGCTGTGTCGTTTCGACGCGGCTGCACCCACCCACACAGATTCTTCATCATCATCAATATCATATATGGCCAAAATGAACAAATATTAATTGAAAACTAAATTAAGTGCAGACCTGGAGAAGAAGGTTTAGTTGGAGGAGGGCTGTGGGTGTCCACTGGAGTGCTGCAGAGGTTGCCCATGAAGCCGCTGCGCCTGTGTGTATGCAGCTTCTTCAACCTGATATGATAACTGTTTGTATTATTCAAAACATGTTTTTGTATTTAAAGAAACACGACCAACACAATTCTAGGAAAGAGAGAGGAAATTCAATCAAGAGAAAAATACACAAAAAGACAGAAACAAGTTAATTGGAGTTTGACTTCTCTTACAATATACAGTATAGTATCATTTCGTGAATATTGTGTGTGTGTGTGAAAGGATCAAATATCAACGCATGTCCACACATGAGGATGCTTGTCCCTCCCCCTGTTACATTCTCATCTACACCAAATTTCTCTCCCTTTTTGTTTTTAATGAGAGGATTAAAGGACTGGTGCATTAATATGTCAACTGCTCACTTTAAGATTGGTAAGGTTGAACTTAGGCTTTAATAATAATTACCTAAACTGTTTTAATAAAATTTTGGATTAAAAGTTAATTAGAATTTTCTATGAATTCTGGTTTAAATGCTAAATTTATATTAGAAGTTTAAGTGGATATACATTTTTTATAGGTATTTTAGAAGTTTTTTTTTTTTTCTTTTTTAATAACTTTGGGGTGATTGGAATTTGGATTTGGGAAGAGGGGAGTGAAAGAGGAAGAGGAAGTAGAGTGATTTAAAGAGATGAAATTCTTGTTTATTGATAATTGATTAGTGTTATGAGAGGAGAGGAGAGGAGGAATTGATGTTGAGGGGATGAGACGTTTAGTTTATATTATTTTTTTATTGTAATTATTGTATATTGGTACTCATTTATAAGTTTAATATATTTTAGGTTAAAACACCATTTTTGTCCGTATATTAACATTTATTCTATTTTGGTCTCTTGACTTTCAAATGTCTAATTTTAGTCTCTCAACTTTTATATTTGTCCAATTTTGATTCTTAGACTTTCAAATGTCTTATTTTAGTTTTTTCAATTTTCAAAAAATTTAAAATAGTGCTCATCTTATTTAATGTGTTGTGCTCTGTTTTTTTTTTTTTTTTTTTGGCGACCACAAAATGTAGAGTTCTGGAAATCTTAAGTTTGGGTGGCTCAGCTGCCTTCTGCCATTTTTTTCTCTTTTGATGGTGAATAAAAAATAAAATCGTGGGAATAGAACTTTACGGCGGTTAGAGGTGGGATTTACATAGTAATTACAATGGAATTTTGTTTGGATTTGCAAGAGAGAAGAAGATCATTACTCTATGAAAGAATGTTAAGTTTTGGGAAATGGGTTTCAAATTTGTTGTTTTGATAGGCTGGAATTTTGTTTAATCTGTTGTTTTGGGCTGAATTATGATTGCAATTGGCTAGATTTTGAGTTTGGAAATTAAAATTTTGATAAATTTGTTGCCCTATCAGCCGAATTTTTTAGAAGAAGACCGTTACCAAGTAATTGGTACACTTCAACGGCTACAAGCAGAACCCACCATTGTGAGAATTAACGGAAAAATCGCGTTCTTGGCAACTAGACCCATTGAGCAACATCGAGGTTAATTTCATTCCGAAACAGACGAATATCTTCACTGCCATCAAAGTAGGTTCCATTCCAACGATTTTATCTCCTTCCCATCAAAGAAAGGAAAAAATGGCAGAGGGCATAGCTGAGCCACCCAATCTCCAGATTTCCATAACTCTACATTTTGTGGTCGCTAGAAAGAAAAAAATAAAATTAATAAATTAATAAATAAATAGGGCACAAACATATTAAATAAGAGGAAGGACTATTTTAAATTTTTTTGAAAATTTGAAGGACCAAAATTAGACATTTCAAAGTCTTAAGACTAAAATTGGACAAACATAAAATTTAATGGACTAAAATTAGACATTTAAAAGTCAAGAGACCAAAATAGAATAATGTAATTGTTTAGGGACTAAAATAATATTTTAACCTACATTCTATTTATATTATATGATTTAGTGGATAAAGTGTATAGCAATTAAAAATTATAAAATATATGCTATGAGTGTTTTCTTTAGATTAATTCAATGATTGTATGCAATTTGGTATTGGAGATTATTTTTTGTATTTATTTTAATTGTAATGATTTTTTAAAATTTTTGATCATTATAACTTAATTTTTTAAATTTATAATCCAATTTCAAAATTTTGATAATTATTTATATGAAAATAATCAATTTAAATTATTTATCTTGGCGAATTCATTTTTTTTCTTTTTTTTTGCTTTTTAACCATCTCAAATTAATTAATTTTAATTAATTTATGAATTAATGTTTTGATTATAACAAATTTAAAATTTATTTGCTAACAAATTTAGTGTTTTGAAGTATTCATTATGTAGAGCTTGGAATAACAATTCAAACGCATTTTGAATTACTCAAATGAAGTTGAAACGAAAAAGTTACAACCCTAAACGAGTTTGAATGGTAAATCCCGACGGCGTAGCAAAAAATTAGCCAATCCAAGAGCATTATGTGGAACCTTAGATATTTGACACGTGAGATTTTTTTGTGTTTAGAAAAAGGAAAATGAATGTATACATTATTATATTATTGTTTGAGGATGTGTCTAACGGTAATTTTTTCAAAATTGAAAGAAAGTTATATGTTGTTATATTACTTTTATGTATTTGTCTAAATACTTAGAATCGGTATTTGTAATCCCCCTTCCCCAAATTTGTACTGAAAAAAAAGCAACTTTTTTAAATATTATAATGTTATTATTCATTGTGTCTAATAGTAACTCTGAATATTATAATTCACCACTAAAATTTTAGCTTTTCATGAAAGTTTTTAATTGTCATAATTGACTTATTATGACAATTATGTCCAAGTCATAGTATCCCTTGTCATGATAAGTCTTTTATGACATAGAATAACAATGTCATAAAATAAATTTATGACAATTATAACACTATCATAAATGTTTTTCATGACAACAAAAAATTGTCATGAATCAATGAAAATTAGGGTTTAAGATGTCTATTTATGACATTTTATAATTTTCATAAATTATGTTATTTTTGCAATTTTAGTTTTTGTTACCATGCTAGTTTTAAAATGCCATAAAATAGAGTTATTTATCCAAATAAAATTAAATCATAAACTGTCATGAATTCACGTTTTATGATTGTTGTAATAGTCATGATTTCTATTTCTTGATAGTTTAAAATTGTCATAGAAGAGATAACATAGAGAATGTGGATTTGTTCATCTATCTTAAAATCGATACCAATACTTATTAAACATGACATTATATGTCACACGAAGAAGAATATCCCAATTTAGAAATCCTTCTTGGACTCTAGCTAGCATTATTAAACTTGTAAACGACACCAAAAGCTGGTTGACGACAAAGCAAACAATATTTTGCAACTCGTTGTGACATATAGCCAGAGAAAAATTGGAAGAAAAAAAAAACTCGATACTCTCCCCCATCTTCCATAGCCAACATGCACAAAATCTACATAAAATCATTACTAAAATTGGAGCCATTTACCCCACCATCATCACCATCACTAGACCTTGCAATCTTACCATGGACTCCCTTTCGAATGCATCGACGTCGTTCCTTGAGTTCATACCACCACGTTTCCTACAAACATACAACCAATATTTAAAAATAATAATATAGTGCAATAAGAACGCATTCCATTTTCTTGAGCCACAAATTCGAGTTAATTCAAACCTTATACACTAGAGCAAGGGACATATTTGAGAATTATTACTTTGAAGAAAAACCAAGAATGAGTATTATGTGTACAAATAGATATAAATTCCAAAAGAATTCTCAAAGTACATGCAAAATTAATTCGTATTTTTCTAAGTAGAAATAAATTTAGGACAGTTATATGAAAAAAGACCAATCACTTGAATATCTAAGATACAAAACTATGAAAATGCCTAAAAAACGAAGACATAAAAGGAACCAAATATCTAATCTTCAAGTAATATTTCTATAAAAAAAAATGATTATAAAAACATAGCAATAAAATCTGAAGGACATATACTATAATCCATCCTCATTGATGGTAAGTCTCAAATGTTTTTGTTCTTAACTAAAGACCTAAACAATAATTCGATTACAATCTGAAACCTGAACAAACCAAACAAAAATAAATTGCCAAAGTTCATATAGACTAAAAAAAAAAAAAAACTAGAAGAAATGTTCAATAACAATGAATCTAATCTCTCAATTCAACACTTGAACATAAATCTCCATTTAATAACAGTCCAACAATAACTTGAGATCACAAAAAAGAAAGAAATCAAAAAACAAATCACAACCCAATTCTAGGAATGTGCATCAACATTTCCAGATCAGAGAACCCCGCATTGATAAAATCACTACACAGAAAAAAAAAATTAAAAAGAAAAAGGGTTAGCTCATACCACACTTCTGTAGGAATTCATAGATGCAAATAGCGGAATTTCAGGAAAAAATTTCCTAACATCTATCACAGAATCGCATGCATAACAATCATATGAATTAAATAGGGAGTAAAGACTTACAACCTTTGATGCGTGATTCCCAAGTCTGAAAGAACGCCTCTGCAACGAGATATTAGGGCTCCAACTGCAGCCCCTCCAATTAGTCCACCAGCAACAGAGCGATCCCACGTATGTTAGTACGGAAGAGGGTGAACTGTTTCACTCTTTTACTTTTATTAGGATGTGGAGGCAAATAAGAATTTAGGGTGTAACAGTTTTTCTATCGTATGGAAAAACCTTCTTCTGGCTCTCTTACTTCTAACCCCACATATATACGTACAATTAGGGTTAGGTAAAGAGAAATACAAAACTCACTCAATAACTCTTAATGGCCCATCCAATACAAAACCTTTTGGGCTTTATGTTTAGTTCAGTCCATTGCTGTTATGTGTGACCTCTTAGGAATTAGATATTTTAGTTG
>JBBMKA010050119.1:0-19547 GCA_037833695.1 Sechiopsis laciniata
TAAATGAAATGTTTTTGGTTTATGCAATTTCATGATTTGAATGTCTTTTATGTTTAACTGTTTTTACCCCCATGCATGCTGAGTAAGGACTAGGTTTATGACCACTTTTGGGTCATGTCCTTACACCGCGGCACTCAGCTGTAGCAGCCCGAACCACCGATCGCCTGAAGCTAAGAACCCTCCCAGGCAGGCTTGCACCCTTGATAGGCTCTGCTCTAGCAGGCTACAGACTAGGCTTTTGCCGGTGTAGTGAGCTAGACCACGCCCGGCTGCCAGGAATGGGAATAAGTCCTCACTGATCCTGACCTGTGGGGATAAGGTACGTTATGTCCACTCTCAGTCTCTAGATGATGACAACCTAGCAGGTTCTATCTACGAATATGCATCTCGTCCCTAACAGATTAAACATGCTAAAAACATACGACCTAGCAGGACACTAACAGCTCAAACATAAACATCAGGATGCATGCCAGAAGAACAACCTAGCATGGTACTAACATGTCAATGGGGAACATACATGCTAGCCGGAAACAGAACGAGACAACAGGTCCTATCAACTAAACATGCTTGCAACAAACATACATATCAACCTATCCACTAAACATGCTCGCAAACAGTAAACAAGTAAACAAAGATGCGATCAATGACGTAATGCAGGGCCCACACAACCCTGATAAGAAATCCTTAATTGAAAAACAAGCAGAAAACACAACAGATAAACAGTGGTCCTTGAGCTGCAGAACCAACACAAACCTAGGCAAATATAATAGTAAGCACAAATTAATATTAACAGCTAACTAATCAACTAAGCTACAAGAACGACGAGGCTTGGGATAGATTACCTAAAATCGAGAAGAACAGGCTCGGCAGCAAGGCCTCAACGAAGGCGAAGGTAAAGATCTCGGCAAGGCTTACGAAGGTGTGCGCGGCAGAGTGTGTAGCAGGGTTCGGCGTAGCCTTGCGTGCATGTGGCTTGGAGCGAGCAGCACAGCGAACGGGACTGGGTGACACGGTAGCGAGTGCTAGCGGCGAGTGCACCGGTGTGGGTGCGAGGTCACAAACAGTGGTCGAGCAGACTGCTCGCGTGTGGCAGGGCAAGGAGATTCGGGCAGACGCAAAGGGCGAAGCATCTAGTAAAGGAGCGTGCGCGAAGGGGATCCCGTGCGTGTGTGCTACTATGGGTGAGCGAAGGGCTGCGGCTAAGGTGCTCTCAGTGGCAAGGGCTTGAGCGATCGGCTAGGGTTTGATGGAGCTCGAAGGAAGAAAAAGATGGATCGACGGTAAGGAATGATCTAGGCTGCAAGGGAGAAGAAGAATCGATAATGGTGATGGGGCTTGGTGTTTCGGCAAGGAGGAAGAAGAAGGAGAAATTGCAAGGAGGAATGCGAATTGGGGGTTTGGGTTTTGGCCTCTCGATAGAAGTTTTCCTGACCTAAATGTGTTCTGCCTCTTTTTATTGATTAAACAATCTCTATATGCCACATGTCCCTCTCAACCAGCCTTCGAGATTCAGCGAAGACACCTTTTCTCCTTTTTCTCTTCTTTTAAACAACACCTCCAAACTCTAACCAACAGGCTTCGAGTCTTGGAGAGGGAAAACTTAAACAATTAATTTCTTTTCTTTTCTCTTTTAACCAAAAGAACTTCCAAGCTTTCCAAGATGTAACTCTAACCCTGGAAACCTGAATAAAAAAATAACCGAACTCAGCAAATAACCGAAACAACCCTGAACCCTGGATAATTATAGAACCGACCCTGATTACATAATTTCTAAAATGCCCATAAGGCTCAAACTACCCTAACGACCCAACCGAACAACCGAATAAACAATCGAACATACCTGGTGAACTGGAATAGAAATCTGGGCCATTACAATACTCCCTCCTTTTAAGACTTTCGTCCCTGAAAGTCCTAAGACTGGAACAACTCCGAGTAATGCATCCTCATCTCATCCTCTAACTCCCAAGTCGCTTCCTCTGCCCTCTGATTTCTCCACTGAACCTTAACCAAGTTGATCTCCCGGTTACGTAAAGTCTTGCGCTCCCGGGCTAGAATCTACACAGGCGTCTCTTCGATGCTCAAATCCTTGTTCAGCTCCAACGACTCGTGATCAACAATGTGAGATGGATCTGCCACATACTGACGTAGCATCGACACGTGGAAAACATTATGCACTGCTGCTAAAGGCGGGGGCAAGGCCAAACGATAGGCCACTGAACCGATCCGCTCAAGGATCTCAAAAAGCCCTACAAACTTGGGACTCAACTTACCCCGCTTACCAAATCTTAAGACTCCATGCATCGGCATCACTTTTAGAAATACATGCTGGCCAATCTCAAACTCTAAAACTTTACGCCGAACATCGGCATAACTTTTTTGCCTACTCTGTGCTGTCAACATACGAGCTCTGATCTTCTGAACTGCGTTATTAGCCATCTGTAACAACTCGGAACTCAAAACCTATCGGTCACCAACCTCTTCCCAGAATACTAAAGATCTGCATCGCTTACCAAACAAGGCCTCAAACAGAGCCATCTGAATCGTCGATTGATAATTGTTATTGTAAGCGAACTCCATCAGATACAAGTACCGGTCCCAACTGCCTGGGAAGTCTAAAACACAGGCTCGTCACATATCCTCTAAAATCTGGTTCACCCTCTCTGTCTGACCATCCATCTGAGGGTGAAAAGCAGTACTGAAGCTGCACTCAGTTCCCAACCCCTTCTAGGGGCTCTCCAAAAGCGAGAAGTGAACTGAGAGTCACGATCTGAAATGATCCTCACTGGCACACCATGGTACTGAACGATCTGATCCAAGAACAATTGTGCCCACTGCTCCACGGAATAGTTAACTTTACCGGGGAAGAAGTGTGCACTCTTAGTCAGCCTATCCACAACAACCCAGATCTGAGTAAACCCTCTCAGCATTCTTGGCAACCTAGAGCTAAAGTCCATCAAAATCTCTTCCCACTTCTACTGGGGCACACTCAACAGTTGCAACAAACCAGTCGGTTTTTGTCTGGGAGCCTTCACTTGCTGACAAGTGAGACACCGGCTAACAAACTCTGTAATAACTCTTTTCATACCCATTCACCAGAACGTCTGCTTGAGATCTTGATACATCTTGGTACCTCCTAGGTGCCAAGTAAATGGGGGCTATGAGCCTCAGTAAGCAACTCGGCTCGCAACCCAGCGTCAGCTGGAATACACAATCGACCTCTATACCTCAAACCTCTCTCTGGTGCTGCAACAAAGTCAAAATCTCCATCCTCCTGAACTATCTCAGTCAACCTGCTTAACTTGGGATCACTCAGTTGGCCATCAATGATCCTCTACTTAATCGACGGCTGAACTGTCAACTGGGCTACCCTAGCGGTAACCTCTCCCAACAACACTACAATACTGGCTCGCTCGAACTCTTTCCACAAATGAACCTGGGAACTCAACAAAGCTACTGAGTGCGCGTTTTTCATACTCAGAGCATCAGCCACAACATTGTCCTTTCTCGGGTGGTACAATCTCTCACAGTCGTAGTCCTTAACCAACTCGAGCCACCTCATCTGTCCCATGTTTAACTCTTTCTGAATGAAAAAGTACTTAAGGCTCTGGTGATCTGTAAACATCTGAATCTTCTCACCATACAAATATTGCCTCCAAATTTTCAAAGCAAACACAACAGTTGCTAGCTCCATGTCATGAGTCGGATAGTTTCTGTCAAAGGGCTTCAGCTGACGTAAAGCATACACCATCACCTTACCATGTTGCATCAAAACACTACCCAAACCAACTTGGAAACATCCCTGTACACTACACAACCACTCGTTCCCTCTAGAATTGCCGAACTGGCTTACGTCAAACTGTGCTGCAACGCAGTAAGACCCTTAGCCCAAAGGACTTCCTCATTTTAAAGCTTAACGTACCACGAAACCATAAACATCAATCACTAACAAGCCGCTAAAACACAATCCTTAAAACAACGAACCACTAGGGTTAGGTAAAACACAACTAGCAAGGCTTCCTCACAAGTCAAGACTTGGAACCGACATGCCTTGCGCAACAACGAACCTCGACTAAATCAAGAGGACGTCAAAGACCTCAAAGGGTCAACCAACTTTTAACAAGACAGCAAAAAGCTCTTGAACTAACCATTCACTACCTGTGGTAGAACAACCAACACTCGAGCTTAACAGTCACAAACTCCAACTCTTTCAAGGATAAAAGTTTCTACTACTCACAACCAAATTGCGGTTCTTAACCAAGAGGAGCATACCTCAAACAGAAAACACTATCACCTCTTGATGATCGCGTCCAAGCAAAAGTGATAAACAATTACTGAGTTGAAAAGACAATCTCCATTTAAAAACCACAATCATTTTAAGCAACACCTTAAATACAACCAAGCTCAACCTTAAGTTGCACCTCCAGGCCAACTCGAAGATTACCGCGAAACTAACTCTGGCTTGGCAACTGATAACAAAGCTCCAACCGAGCAATTAAAAACTCATTGTCTGGGTCTGACTAAGCTCTGGCAAGGATCTCCACAAGCTTAGGGTCCTCTCGACGACCCTTAGACACACACTGCCATAAAGACGGTCTAGTAGACAACTGAGTAAACAAGAAAAACCTTCTTCAGCAACACAACTACACTAGCTAGCTCCAACTTTCTAGATACAGGGGCAAGAGACCAAACAAGCTGCAGAATGTGTCGTTCTCTTACTCAATGCATCTGCCACCTCGTAGCTTAACTCTGGGTAAAGATCTCTACAACACCCTTAACAACACTAGTTGACAACTGTGTGGTTTCTAGCCAACCACAACTTGCTCGGTCCCATCTGGGCTCTAACGAAACAACAACAAGGATTCTTACCATCCAAGGTCACGTTCCCATGAACAACTCCTGTCTCACGACAAGCAATCCAACAACAAGCAGAATACATCGGCAATCTCAAGCTAAGGGCACTTTGCAGGACAGTATCCTCGAACTGAAAGCCCAACCTCTCCAAAAATTGAGCACAGTCTTGCTTCAAAAAAATCAACTCTAACGTGGTTTCCAATAACAACCTACACCGGGAACAAGCTACTCACAAGTACACATGTGAGTACAAAGACTAATAACTGCAGAAGACTGAAGTCTAGCCGACTCTCATAGAGATGACACCAACTGACCCCAACAGAGTCACAACCAACAACTGAACTCCAAGGGTTCAACTCTACACGCTCTAACTTTAACTTTTTACCTGACTCTCCGGTAAACCTAGGGAATGATACTCTCGGTCATTCCTCGCACTTCTTTTCTCTCGTGACTATCTGACTACCAACAACAAGGATCACTTGTGCTACTTGAACAAATGTTCCAACTGGCACGTTCGGTGCAACATCTGGAAAAACATGCTAAACTTCCCCGTAGGTCGTAAGAGTCATCTTCATAACAGTGCGAGCTGGGCCTGAACCTAAGCTTGCACCTAAGCTTGGTGCCAAACGAGCATTCTCCAGCCACATCATGAAGTGCTGCTAAAATAAAACTCTAGGCCCTACTACAAGTAGGCTAACAAGGTCACAACCTCTGGTGACGGCAACACCGACAACTCATACAAGAACTCCAGACTTACCAATTTGGCCTTGGCATCTCGTCCATCAGACATGCTCAGGATCTACTCCTGAATCTCTGCTTGATGCTCAACAAACATCTCTCTAACCACGACTCTCATGGCTGCAGCAGCTGAGTTATCTGTGTCTGAGACTCTTCTCGTTGCACTGCCAACTACGCCTAAGTCTCCGCTCTCTGTTGAGCCAACAAACCGACCATCATTGCTCTCATAGCTAAAGCAAACTCTACTCTAGGAGTCTCACTCTAAGGCAAGGTAGGCTCTACCCCCTCTCTCGGTAAATCAACAGTTAGGGCCAATGGTGGCCTGCAGGTCGGGTCAACCCTAGATGTGGTCTCATCTACAGCTGGCTCAGCTCCAACTCCTCGATTGGCAGTACCAGACATCCCTGCTCCTTTATGTGTGACCGACACACTGGCGATCCACACTCAACCACAAAACTTATCCACACTTGGACTTTCACTACCAACAACAGGTAACATATGTATACTAGATGCAAGTATTGTAAACAAAACCCTTAGCAAAAGAACTTTTGGCACACCTGACGACCATTGGAGTGCTGATGATCATGGGGACAAACGACCTAACTTAGTAGGTCAGTCTCAAAATCTATGACTTTGAGCTCTGATACCAACTGTAAGAACCCTGACCCAAAATGGTCCTAATCTAAGTTCTCACTTAGCATACATGCATTAAAAGATAATAAAATCATTTCCACATTTATAACTTGCATAAATAAACATGAAATCTTACAGAACCCGTTTAGAAACATTTAAAACATTTCCTGTTCAAAACATTAAAAGCAACCCTGGCCAGAGTATAGTTTGAAATATCCTGAAACAAAATATAAAAAACAACAACATCAAGTTCCATATGCAAATCTTACGGACTCCGTGTCTGACTACATGCTGAATAAAAATAATAGAAGACATAAACAACAGACAGAGTGTCGGCTGCTCCCATGATCATACAGCTCCCTCCGCTAGCCATCCCGGTGCTATCCCAAGTTACCTGGTGAAAAACCACAGAAAAAATAAGGCTGAGTACAAAGGCACTCAGTAAGAATTCCCAACTGGGGTACAGTACGAAACATCAAATCATCTAGCATCCTAGTATACATGCAAACAGTTACCAACATAGATCTTTGCTCATGAGCTAACGATGTAAATCTAGAATCCTCAGAAGTCTCCTACCCCTGGCCTAATGATTGGCTCCCAAAACCAATCCCAAAAGACATCCTCGAGGGTCTTTCTACCTCGGTCAAATGACCAACTCAAAAGCTGATCCCAACTAGATGTCTTCAAGGGCCTCTTACCCTCAGACAAACTGCTCCTATGACAATCGGGAGAGTATCTGGTGTCAGGCTCTAAACTCGGAAATGGAAATGGTGTACTCACGAATATTAGCCCGAGGGAGCTCTCCTTTCTGCGCATAACGTGTGTGCTCACAAACCGCATGCTGCTGAAAATCGTGTAAGGATGTGAGACCTGTACAAACTACACCGGTCCAGGTACGCATGCCTAAAGACTTGAAACAGCGTCACTGATCTACAATAGTGCGAGGCCCGTGACACTCAGCTGTAGTAGCCTGAACCGCTGATCGCCTGAAGCTAAGAACCGTCCCGGGCAAGCTTGAACCGTGATGGGCTTCACTCTAGCAGGCTATAGACTAGGCTTATGTCGGTGTGGTGAGCTAGACCATGCCTGGCTGCCGAGGGCGGGAACAAGTCCTCACTGATCCCGACCTGTGGGGATAAGGTACGTTATGGTCACTCTCAGCCTCTAGATGATGACAACCAAACAGATTCTATTTATGAATACGCATCTCGTCCTTAATAGATTAAACATGCTCAAAACATATAGCCTAGCAGGACACTAACAGCTCAAACATAAACATCGAGATGCATGCCAGAAGAACAACCTAGCATGGTACTAACATGTCAATGGGGAACATACATGCTAGTCGGAAACAAAACGAGACAACATGTCCTATCCACTAAACATGCTTGCAACAAACATACATATCAACCTATCCACTAAGCATGCTCGCAAACAGTAAAAAAGTAAACAAAGATGCAATTAATGACGTAACGCAGGGCCTACACAACCCTGGTAAGAAATCCTTATCTGGAAAACAAGCATAAACCACAATAGATAAACAGTGCTCCTTGAGCTGCAGAATGAACACGGACCTAGGAAAATATAATAGCAAGCACAAATTAATAATAATAGCTAACTAATCGACTAAGCTATAAGAACGATGGGGCTCGGGAAAGATTACCCAAAATTGAGAAGAACAGGCTCGACAGTAAGGCCTCGGCGAAGCTCTCGGTAAGGCTTGTGAAGGTAGCGTGTGCAGTAGGGTTCGACGAAGCGCTGCGTGCATGTTGCTAGGAGCGAGCAGCACAGCGAACGGGACTGGGCGACACGACAGCGAGCGTAAGCAGCAAGTGCGCTGATGCAGGTGCGGGGTCACAGACGGTGCGTCGAGTAGACTGCTCACGTGTGGGAGGGTGAGGCGGTCTAGGCAGTGAAGGGCGAAGGGCGAAGTGTCCAGTGAAGGAGCGTGCACTAAGGGGATCCAGTGCGTGCGTGCTGCTACATGTGAGTAAAGGGCTGCGACGAAGGTGCCCTCGGCAGCAAGGGCTTGAGCGATCGGCTAGGGTGTAATGGCCTAGTTTTCCATTCTAGCTCCCCAAACATGTTCGGTTGTTTATTCAGTTGTTCAGTTGGGCCGTTAAGGCAATTTGAGCCTTTAGGGGCATTTTGGTAATTTTGCCTTTAGGGTCGGATTTGTAATTAATCAGGATTCCAGGGCTGTTTCTGTTATTTACTGAGTTTGGGTTATTCCTTCGGTTTCAGGCTTCCAGGGTTAGTTATTTTTGAGAAGTTTGGAGATCTTTTTTGGTTAAAAGAGAAAAAGGGAAAAATAATTGATTAAGTTTTCCCTAACCAGGACTCGAAACTAGATGTCAGGGATTTGAAGGTATTTAATTTAAAAGAGAAAAAGGGGAAAAAGTTGCCTTCACTAGGACTCTAAGGCCAGTTGATTTTGACATGTGGCGTTGGAGGATTCATTTGATCGATTAACTTTTACGATCATTTTTCCCTTTTGCTTTTTGCAATCTCCTTCTCCCTTTTCTGCTTCTTCCTCCCCTTTGGCTGAGACCACAAGCCCTAGTCAATCTCTTTTCTCTTTACCGATCACTAAGCTTCATCGCCAACTATTCTTCATCGCCGAGTAGCCCTTTCACGTCGCTCTCCATCTAAAGCCTCACACCCACCATAGCCGAGGGTCCCCTTGCTGCCGAGATCCATTGCCCTCACGTCATCTCGTTCACACCCGCAAGACTGTATGCCCCAACGTCGAGCTAGACGCACCAGTGATCGTAGCCCTTACGATCACAAGGTCTTGCAAGCTCTTACCGAGATCAGCCGAGTAGCCACTGTAAGTAGCCCTCACGATCGCCTCGCCCTTCGCCTTGCTCCGCACAGCATCGCCAAACCTTAGCTACGGCACTCATTGCCTCACCCATCGCTGTCGAGCCCACGTCGCCTTCACCGATCTTTGCTGCACGCTCAGCTTCATAGACTCGCCCTTCACCGAGCTTCGCACCAGCCGCACAAGTCCATGCCGTGCAGCAGCTCCGCTCATTTGTTGGCGCCCTTACCGTAAACGCACAGCCAAGAGTAGCCCTTGTCCTTATCGAAAGCTTTGCCTGCCTTGTGGTCGAGAGCCTTGTGCCTTCTCGATTGGGTAAACTCCTTGTTTCTGAGCTTTGTGTGTTGGTCGTTTGCTGCTAGGTGTTTAGAGTTGAATAATTATTGTTATTATTTGCTAGGTTCGTGTGGTTCTGCAACTCGAGGAGCATTTTATCTATTGTTGTTTGCTTTCAGTTTTCAGGTAAGGATTTCCTTGCCGGGGTTGTGTGAACCTTGCGCTTGCCACTGATAGATTCTGGTTGTGTGTTACTATTTTTCTAAGCATGCTAGTGTATAGGTGACTGAATGATATTCCTGTTGTATGAACTTATTAGTGGATAGGCTTGCCTGTTGTTGCCTGTTGATATACTTGTTAGTGGATAGGTTCTTGCAGGATATCTGATGTATGAACTTGTTAGTGGATAGGATTGTATGGCTTTTCTGATAGGACCTGGGATGTAGATTGATGTACCCTAGTTTGCACTACTATGTTTGCAGTGACTGCTTGTATCCGTGATTGTGATATGCTATATGTTATTGTACAATGTTCTTGGTGCTCAACTCTATTAGCTCTAGGGTGCTTTTTCTTAGCTAGATCTTGTTAGGTTGTCATCATCCAGAGGCTGAGAGTAGACCAATGTATGTGTCCCCATCGGTCGGGCTGTAAGGATAGATTCCTTACCCTCGGCAGTCGGGTGTTGAGTAGCTACCACCTCGGCATAAGGCTAGTTTATGGCCTGCTAGACTAGGCTTGGGACAAACCTGCCTTGGGACGACCTTTAGCTTCAGGCGTTGGGTGTGATTTAGGCTGCCACAGTATGGTATCGAGGGCCTCCCGCCTGCTGTGGATTAGTGCTCACTTTTTCAAGTCATAGGCATGCGCACCTGGACCGATATAGTTTGTGTAGGCCTACATTTATCTAGTTTGCACGCGCATGCGGTGTGCGCATATGTGCATTAGATGCCGGGAGGAAAGCTCCCTTGGGCTAGTGTATCAGTACACGTTTTCATTCAGTTAGAGCTCGATGCTTGGGTACTCTCCAAAGTGTCCATGATCAGCATAGTGAGCTGATCACCTTAGCCGAGAGTTGGAGACCCTTGAGATTCTGGGGGTTATATTGATAACCCATTTGGAGATCCACAGTGGATCCTTAGCCTAGAGTTAGAGACTTTCGATGGTTTGAGCATGCTGTGATTGTACTTGTGTTGAGACTGCCTTTATGATGTTGTGCTGCATGTATTCTAGGATGCTAGATGATGTGACTTGCGTACTGTACCCCAGTTGGGGATTCTTACTGAGTGCCTTAGTACTCACCCTTATTTTTGTGGTTTTTCCACCAGATAACTTGGGACAGCACCGGGGCGGCTAGAGGAGGAGCTGGCTGATCATGGGAGTCCGCCGCATAGTCTCTTTCAATTATTTTATGTTTTTAGCATGTTAGATTGTTTTAGGGAATTGTTTAAGAACTGTTTTAATATACTCTGGCCAGAGGCTTAAAATTTGTATTGGTTTTTAATAAGGGTTTTTGGATTGCCATTTTCCTAATAAATGTTTAAGTTTCTGCTGATTGTCTTACTTGTCGAATTTAAGGGTTTTTAAATTCATGCATACTGAGTAAGAACCAAGTTTATGACTATTTTAGAGTCAGGTTCTTACAAGGGTTTGATGGAGCTCGGCGAAAGAGAAAGATGGATCGACGGTAAGGAATGATCTTGGCTGCAAGGGAGAAGAAGAATCGGCAATGGATCTCTCAGCTAGGGCTAGATGGAGATGGAGTTTGGCTGCAATGGAGGGCAACGACAAGATGAAGGAGGAAGCGGACATCAGCAATGGTGATGGGGCTTGGTGTTTCAACAAGGAGGAAGAAGAAATAGAAATCGCAAAGAGGAATGCGAATTGGGGTTTGCGTTTTGGCTTCTAGATAGAAGTTTTCGCGACTTAAACGTGTTCCGTCTCCTTAAATCAATTAAACAATCTCCATATGCCACGTGTCCCTGGCTACCAGCCTTTGAGTCCCAGCGAAGACACCTTTTCTCCTTTTTCTCTTCTTTTAAGCAACACCTCCAAACTCTAACCAACAGGCTTCGAGTTTTGGCGAGGGAAAACTTAAACAATTAATTTCTTTTCTTTTGTCTTTTAACCAAAAGAACTTCCAAGCTTTCCAAGATGCAACTCTAACCCTGGAAACCTGAAACTGAAAAATAACTAAACTTAGCAAATAACTGAAACAACCCTGACCCTAGATAATTACAGAATCGACCCTGATTGCATAATTGCCAAAATGCCCCTAAGGCTCAAACTGCCCTAACGGCCCAACCGAATAACCGAATAAACAACCGAACATACCTAGGGAACCAGAATAGAAATCTGGTCCATTACAAAGAAGGAAGCCAAGGTTCGGTGAACTGGTCAGTTTTCCAAAAGCCAATCTTAAGGAGAAGCAGTCGGCGGTGTTCGAGGAAGTCGATGACAAAGGGACTGCACACTTCACAACCGCAATTCCAACTTTTATTATTTTTCTTAGGAGTAGTCTATAGCTGTGAACATTTAGTAGTAGTAATAAAATTAGCTGATTTTATCTTTCTACTTGTGTTTATTGCTATGCTGCAATATAGAAGTTGTCGATGAGGATTTATTTGTGGAAGCATGTTAGGAGTGTAAGTTATCATGTTTTACACTGTTGCATTTTTAATTAATACACATGCATCAATTAGTTACCCACGTATGTAACCTGCGGCGAGCTCGAAAGAAGGAGCTGTAAGATGATCCAGTATGCTACGTTGGGATTCGGTGAAAGGCTTTTCACCATTCGAAGAGTTAGAGATAACCTTACGAACGCTTGCGTCGCCTTGAGTTAGTATGGAGATTGTAGCAGAAGTTGGATCTGCTATAAATCATTAAGTGCGGAAGTTACTTTTTAGATTAGGGAAGCAAGAAGCTTGATAACTAGTTTCGCATTGTTAACATATTTTGCAACTATTTTCTCAACACTACTCATTGCATTCACGTTTAATTCTTGTTTGCATTAGCATTCATTTTGACTTACTGTTAGCATCAACCTCAAAACCAAATTCAAATCCATTCTTTACTTTATTTACATGACTCTCAAGATAGAAGTACCAGTTCTAACTTCAATCCCTATGGAGAATGATAAATATAAATACTTATTATCGCCAGCCAGCAAAATACTTCCCTACTTCGAGAAGTATCAATTCTAGACATGAAATTACTAGTTTTAGATAAGAGGATGATAAAACCATTGAAGGTGTATGAGAACGGTACAAAGAGTTCATAGGAAAATGTTCGTACCATGGTATATCATATACCCTCCAAATGGAGCACTTTTATAACGGTTTGTCTGATCAGGGCAAAGCGATCCTTAATGCAACTGCAGGAGGACGCATCATAGAGAAAACTTATAATGAAGCTCATCAAATTATCTAAACTACTACTAAAAATATCAGGCCTTAAGTAATCCAAAGAAGAACTCAAGAGAAAACGGCCAGTAAACTTGAGCTTAGTGCCATGGCGACAATGCAAGCAAAAATTGCTATGATAGCAAACTCGTTGAAAAGAATACAAATGAATCATACCGTGAGTGTATAGAATGTCGCAGCAGTTGATTATTCATCTACTGACTTTTGCATGTTATGCGGTGGAAACCATACGCACGAGCTTTGTAGTGAAAATACGTCACGAACCCAAAACAATCCCTACTCAAATATGTACAACCCAGGATGGAGGCAACATCTGAATTTCTCTTGGGGAGGACAAACCAGCAATGAAACCCAATAGGGACAGCAAGGATGAGAATAATCAGCAAGGATTTTCCTAGGCGCAGAACAACCTTAAAGCTATGTACCACATAACGCTGAAGAATTACATGACAAAGAACGACGCTGTAGTTTCTGAAATGCAAACTTTTTTGAAAGCACAACAAGCGTCGCTTCGAGCAATGGAGATTCAGCTTGGTCAAATTGCATCTGATCTTAAAAATAGACCTTTAGGACACCTTCCGTCGGACACAAAAAGTTCCCATCGGGTTGGAAAAGAGCAAGTCCAGGCGATTGAGTTGAGAAGTGGAAATCATTTGGTGGAAGATGAGAGGCTAAAAATGTATAAGAAAAGCTGAATGAGAATAACCAACTTGAGAAAGATACCACATAGGAAAAATAAGCCGAGAACCTAGAAAAATAAACTATGATAGGGAAGTGCAATATAGAGGATTCTACAATAATGTGCGAGGCCAAGGATACGAGTAAAACCTTGCCAATTTATCAACCGCCTCCACCACCTTACCAGCAAAGACTAAAAACGTAGAAAAATGAGTCCCATTTCAATAAGTTTCTTGAAATTCTTAAGCAGCTCCCTATCAACATCCCTTTATTAGACATATTGCAGCAAATGTCGAACTACATGAAGTTCTTAAAAGATGTTCTTAGCGAGAAGAGCAAATTTGAAGAATTCAAGGTAATGGAAATGAATGAGGAATGTAGTTCCATAATCCAGAATAAAATTCCTACTAAAGAGGTTGACCCAGGATAGTTCACTATTCCCATAAAAATAGGAGACAATCATCTTGGGCGTGCACTCTATGATTTAGGTGCTAGTATCAACCTTATGCCCTTATCCATCATAAGAAATTGGGGATTGGAGAAACACGACCAAGAATGTCACGCTTTAGCTAGCTGATAAGAAAATCATGCGCTGAAGAACTAGAAGAGATATTTCAATTCAATACGCTGAATAAAATTGGGGATTGGTGATAGCTCTCAAATAGAGCATAAATTAGACTACTTTAAATTTCATTTTTCTAAGGTCAAGGGACATAATTGAATAGTTAAGAACAAATTACGATTAAAACTGTTAGAAATTTTATGCATCCATGATTCAACATACAAAAGGAAAAGCATTGTGTTTTAAACTAAAAGAATGAATAAATTGATCTAAATAACGATATACAATGTAAGAGCGTCGAAAGAGAATGTTGGTGAATGAACTTGATGCGAACGACAAAAGGAAGAAGCACACAACGCATTGAAAAGCATTTGCGTTCGAAAAATCAAGTCAACATGGAAAGAAACAGAAAATCAACCAAGCAATCAATCTCGGCGATAATCAAGAGATTCGAGCATTAATGAAGATTTATAGCTCATCCGAACTTGCTAACCAAGCAATTCGTCAATATTTATAGAAGGCAAAAAATTATAATTGGAGAGTTGGTCAACTGGCCAGAAGCCACGACACATGGGAAGAAGAATGTGTAGAACACAACTGGTGGTGCTCGTAGGATCTCATGACAAGAAGTCTGCACATCTCAACAGCCGCACCAATTCCTTAGTTTCCTTTGTGTAAATTAGGAGTGGTGTGTAGAATTGTAGTGAACACTTTATAATGGCATTTATAAATTGGCATTATCTATTGTTGCTCATTTCTATGTTTACTTAGTTTAGTAGCATCGGTAAGATTTGTATGTAGAATACAGGTTAGGATTGCGGGTAGTTGGATTTTATACTACTGCATCTTTTAAGTATGTGTTGATTAGCTATCCACGTATGCTAACCTTTAGCGAACTCGGAAGAGGGAACTGTATGGTGATCTAGTAGGCTACAATAGGCTTAATTGTGGGAGTTTTTACATTATTTAAATGGTTAGGAATAGCACTACTATCGCATGCATCGCCTGGAGTTAAGTATGAAGAACTGCAGCAAAATCTGGGTTTTGTCAATAAATGAATGAGCGCGGAAGCTCTCGTTAGATTAGGGAAGCATTAAATCAAACGTACCATCATTTTATGATTAGCATATTTTGTATCTACATTTAACTGTTACTCATTTACTTGCATTTAGAGTCTTCAAAACCCAAAACAGTCACCAATTCATCTTCTTTTGCATTTCGTGCACAACTCTTAATGTAGTAAAACTAATCTAGACATCAATCCTTGTGGAGAATGATTTAAATAACACTTATCACTTGCTGGGATTCAACTGCGTATTACTTGCGATTTAATATTTAGTGTTAGCAATAGCATCTCGAGCCTAAAATCAACAAAAGAATATTATACATAGCCAAACTTAAATCAAACACGATCAAGTTTTTGGAACCGTTGCTAGGAATTTATTATTTAGAATTAAGTTTATTGATTTAAGAGTAGTTTTTATTGACAAAGGGTTGAACACTTGTATTTCAGGGGAACCTAAGATTCAAGGCGCAACAACCAACAAGAAAGAAGTCCCAATATATCACCACCAGCAACAATAAAGAAAGATGGCTTACAATCATTTTGTGAGCCAATATTGGAATAACAACATCACTCCACTATAATCATGTTTTTATCAGCAATCAGGCTATGCAGAGGAGCCCATACACAACAGATATTTATCTAACGTATCCTAACTAGGATCTTCAGCCGCAGTTTGTGGGATATCGCAGTAATTTTTTTCAGGAGAAATATAGTCCGCAAGGAGAATAAGACACAATGAATAGTACATGGGAATCTAGACGTCATGAACCGTGGTATCCAATGTACAAGCATGAAAAATCTCTAAAGGGCGTTGATCATGGAAGAAGATATGCTACAAAAATATCACAATTGAATGATAGAAAATGGTATCATTCAAGCACCCCAAAAACCAAAATGCAAGTTAGAACCATCTCTAGGAAAAGCACTCAGAGAAAGCACAGCCAAAAAAGAAGTTGCAAAATAGGACAATATGTAACGGCCCAGGCTTTCATTCTAGTACCCCAGGTATGTTCTTAGTTGTTTCAGTTGTTTCGTTGGGCCGTTAGGGCAGTTTTAGCCTTTGGGGGCATTTTGGTCATTTTTACCCCCAGGGCTAGTTTTGTAATTTATGGAGCTTCAGGGTCGTTTCTGCATTTGTCACTCAATTGGGCTATTTTTGTGATTTGCAGGGATTTGGGGTTAGTTTTGCATTGTGGAGAAAAAAGGCCTTGTTTTGAGAAAAAAAGGGGTTTTTGGTTTTAAAAGAATTAATTAAAAGAAAAAGGGATTTTAGAACTTGATAGATCAAAAGACCAGAGTCCTAAGTCCCTTCCTCTCAATCGCCAAATCCCTCTTCCCTTCCTCCTCATCGAATTATTCTTCTCCCTGTCGCCGTCGGCTACCCCCGAGTAGCCAAGCCCATCACCGACCAGCCCTAGCCGAGCCCCTACAGATCACAGCCCATAGCCACACCATGCCACATCACTATCACTCGCCCACTCACGCTCACCTTAGCTACCGAGACCAGCAGCCCCGATCTGCCATCGCTACCTTGCGATCCCGCATCGTTTCACCATTTGCAGCCTGGATCCGCGCCTTCACCGTGCCACTCAGTCCGCGATTGCTTAGCCTTACGATCGCACATCCGCTGGAACGATCACCTACTCGCTGCCAGTCGCTCGTTGCCGCATAGCCCGCACACTGATCCTCGCCTGCCTTCGCTGCTGCTCGCATACACTCGCTCAGTAGTTCGCCCGTACAACCTCACTACCGTACCTGCCCACTCATGTCAGCCGCAGCTTACCGTGCCATGTCCTTACCGAGGCCTTGTCCTATTATTCGATTTCGGGTAACTTCTGTTCCCGAGCCTGTTATGTTGGTTAGCTAGTTATTTATTGAGCTGTTCGGTTATTAATTGCCTGCTTTTACTGTTAGGTTGTGTCCTGCTCGCATTGGTTATCTGCAGCTCAAGGAGCATCGTTATTTTCTGTTCTGTTTGATTTTAAGGTAAGGATTCCCTGTTGGGGTTGTGTGGACCCTACACTTGCCATTGATTGTATTCTGGTTGTTTGTTACTGCTTATTGAACATGTTAGTGGATATTTCCTTGCTTGTTTGTACTGCCTATTGAACATGTGAGTGGATAGGTTCTTGCTTGCAGGTTACTGTCGTTTGAACATGTGCTAGTGGATAGGTTCTTGCTTGTTGGTTTATGTAGTATGAACATGTGCTAGTGGATAGGACTGCTGTGACTTGTCTGATAGGACTTGGCATTTAGATCGTTGTACTCTGTATTGCGCTATTTCTATTTACAGTGGCTGTTATGATTTATGTGGCTGTTGGTATTCTGATTGACTTATTGTGCAATGTTGTTGTTAGAACTCTGTTAGCTCTAGGGTGCAATCTTCTTAGCTAGCTCCTGTTAGGTTGTCATCATCCAGAGGCTGAGAGTGGACCAACGTACGTGTCCCCAAGGGTTGGGTTTTGTGAGAACAGATTTCCTCACCCCAAATAGCCGGACGTAGAGTAGCTACCACTCCGGTAGAAGCCTAATTTATGGCCTGCTAGAGCGGTGTTCTTTCCTTGGTGAAAGCCTACCTTGGGACGACCTTAGCTTCAGGCGGTGGTGTGTACAGGCTTCCATAGTAGGGAGCCGAGGGCCTCCCATGTGCTGTGGATCAGCGAACATGTTTTCGAGTCTTAGGCATGCGTACCTAGACCGACATAGTTTGTGTAGGCCTACATTCATCTAGTTTGCAGCAGCATGCAGTGTGTGCGTATGTACATTAGAGGCTGGGAGGAGAGTTCCCTCGGGTTAGTGTATCAGTACACCTTTCTATTCAGGTTAGAGCCAGACATTTAGGTACTCTCCTAAGTGTCCAGGATCAGCATAAAGAGCTGATCACCTTAGCCGAGGGTTAGTGACTTTCGAGGTTCTAGAGTTATATTGATGACCCATTCTGAGATTCTAGCTGGATCCCTTAGCCGAGAGTTAGAGACTCTCAAGGTTTGAGAATAATGTGGTTTGACTTGTTGTGAGATTGCTTGCTTGGTTGTTTGACTTGCTTGTATGCTAGGATGCTAGATGATGTGGCTTGCGTACTGTACCCCGGCTGAGGATTCTTACTAAGTGCCTTTGTACCCACCCTTATTTATGTAGTTTTCCACCAGGTAACTTGGGACAGTACCGGGATGGCTAGACGAGGAGCTGATGGATCATGAGAGTCTGTTGCATTGTCTTTCTTCATTTATTTATTGACTCAGCATGACAGCTAGATTTTTAGATTTATTTTAGAACTGTTTTAATAAACTCTGGCAAGAGGCTCGAACTATGTTTTGAGTTGTTTTTACTAGATATTGTTTCCGTTTAAATGAATGAAGTTTTCTGTAACGGCCCAGTTTTCCATTCCAGTTCCCCATGTATGTTCAGTTGTTGATTCGGTTGTGCCGTTGGGCCATTAGAGGTATTTTGGTAATTTTGCCTTCAAGATTTCAGGGCTGTTTCTATTATTTATTGAGTTCGATTATTCTTTTAATTTCAGGGTTCTAAGGTTAGAGTTGCATCTTGGAAAGCTTGGAAGTTCTTTGGTTAAAAGAGAAAAAGAAAGAAATTATTTGTTTAAAGTTTCCCTCGCCAAGACTTGAAGCCTGTTGGTTAGAGTTTGGAGGTTTTGTTTAAAAGAAGAGAAAAAGGAAAAAAAAAAGTGTCTTCACTGGGACTCGAAGGCTGGTTGGTTATGGGAGATTTTGACATGTGGCTAAGATGTCACTATATAAGAACGTTTTCCTTCATTTCTTTCTTTCTTCTTCTCATTCTTTTGTCGAGAGCTCTCCCTCTATTTCTCCACCCTTCACCGAGTTGAAGTTCTCCCAAACCCTAGCCGCCCTCGCCCTTCACCAATCCTTGTCGCAGCACCGAGCCTTTGTCGCCGCATCAGCACACGCGCCCGCTCGTGATCACAGCCCTTATCGCCCAGTCCCGCAAGCCTTCGCCCTTACAAATAACCAAAAGATCTGCAGCAGCCACGATTCTCGCTCACCGTTCTCCTCAGGTACGTTTTGCCCAAAACTTTCTCGTTCTCTGTTGGTTTTCTATGGACTGATATCGAGATCTGTCAACTCCTATTCTATTCGTAGCCGTGACTACGCCGTTCACTTGCCCGAGCCGATCCACTATGATGCGTTTACTTTCAGATTTCACTCTAGCTAGTCGTTTGCCTCAGCGAGACATTTGCCCTTCGCATCTGCCCGCAGCCTCGCCCTTAGTTGAGCTTCGCACCAGCCGCGCCTTATTCACCCGCACGTAAGCCTTCGCCTTTGACTTCACCGAAGCTTGTTCTTCCTAATTTTGGGTAATTGCTTCCCGAGCGTTGTACCTTTAGTCACCTAGTGTTGTTTAGCTGTTAAATATTAATTGTGTGCTTGTTAATTGCTATGCCTAGGCTGTTACTCGTGTTGGTATCCTGCAGCTCAAGGAGCATTGTTTTGTGTATTCGTTCTGCTTGCATTCCAGGTAAGG
>JBBMKA010050140.1:0-19536 GCA_037833695.1 Sechiopsis laciniata
GTTACCGTTCTGAGGTTTGGTTTGGGAAAAAAAGAGAAAAGAAGGAGGTTTCAAAAAAAAAAAAAAAAAAAAAAAAAGGAATAAAGAAAGTCAACATGCGCATTGATAAAATGCAGAAAACTATTTATTCTCCAAAAAAGAAAAAGTGCAGAAAACTATTTGAACACTCAGATGCAAATGCATGTGCAGAAGATAAACTCGCAATTTGCAGTCCGTTTGCATTTGGTGTCTCGATACCATAAAGAATGAGGAAGATCGTGACGGCAGCTCGACTGTGGCTGGTGGTCACGGCGGCGGCGGCGGCAGTTTCTTCGGCGACCACCATAGACGGCCATGTGATGGTTGGCAGCATCAGCAGCCAGTTCTTAACCCAGGATGAATTTTGGTTTAACCAAACCCTAGATCACTTCTCTCCTTATGTAAAATCGCTTTCTCTGTTCTGCATTAGTTTCTATTTCAATTGGTTTTGTCACATTTGATAACTCTTGAATTTCACTTTCGTTCATTTCTCTGATTCTTGTTCTTGTTCTTTTGGATTAGAGACCTTTTTCGAATGCTCTTGTATTCTTTAATTGTTTTATGAAACTATGATTTCTTCTTTAAAAATGTGATTCATATAAGTTGTTTGTGCTGAGGAATATCTATGAGAATTGATTGCTTTGAAACAAGAATTTGTTATTCGTTTTGTTCCACTTCATATCTGTTCAAATTCTGTAAGAATTTTTTGTATAGGTGAATGTGATACTTATTACTTGTTAGTTCAATTTGTTTCAGTTATGCTCATCTTGGGTGCTGATATATGCAGAACCGTGATAAGTTTCAGCAGCGCTATTATGAATTTCTTGATTACTTTCGGATACCAGATGGACCAATATTTTTGATAATCTGTGGTGAAGAATCGTGCAATGGGATAACCAATGATTACCTAACTGTATGTTTACCAATCATATCTGAAGAGACGTGTTTATGATTTGTGTTTGAATGATGACGTAAAGGTGAATTTTGTGGACATGATATTTATAGGTTGTTTACGTTAATTAACAGAGTATTCTAGTTCGGTCGAGTGTATTATGGTGAGGAGAGGTAGATTTTCTCGGTTAGATTGTTTGATGATAGGATAGGTGCTTCATTACAGGGTGGAGTCCTCTACAATTAGCATATTTTGGTGATTTTGTTCTTCGTTTTGCCATAAAACAACTCAGGTAGAAATGTATAAGAGATATAGGGGTGTTGCTCTTTTAGATTTTAGGACTTCTTATAGATAGAGCGGAGCAAGATTGAGAGTATGTGAGTGACAGAAAAATCTATCTTTTTCTCAAGTTCCTTTAGTTATTTAAAGAGGTGATCTCTTTTTTCTTGTTCACTTATGTCATGAACTTATGCAGGTTTTGGCAAAGAAATTTGGAGCAGCCATTGTTTCTCTCGAGCATCGCTACTATGGGAAGAGTTCCCCTTTCAAGTCATTGATGACAAATAACTTGAGATATCTTTCAACCAAGCAAGCATTGTTTGATTTGGCTCTTTTTCGTCAGCATTACCAGGTAATAATTATCCAATTTATAACTATATCATCGATTAGATGGTAATTGGTAAAGTTCCTTTCCCTATTCATCTCCTTAGAAGAGTTGAAGTTTAGTTTGTGTTCAAATTATCTGATTGATGAATCAGAGTGAATAACTCGTAGCTTAAAATAGATTTATTTTCTTGCTTAGTCAGTTACATTTTTAGCCTTCCTTCTGACGTGTATTAAAGGCTCTGTGCTAGCTGTATTTTACCAGACAATTGAATTGAAAATAAAAGAAACCCTTATTCTTCTTCTCTCGCACTATTCTCTTCAAGAACCTCTCAACAAGGGTTTCAAAATCTTTTAAAAATGCAAAGGGAATAATAGGAAAATTTAACAGGACATTGGATTTTCACACTTCCCTACTTAAAAGGTATAATTTATTTCTTAACAATAAATGATCAGTAGCCTAATAGAACTAATGTTTGTTTCTTAGTGATCTACTTGCAGGATTCCTTAAATCTGAAGCTGGAAACAAAAAGTGAAAACCCATGGTTCTTTTTTGGTGTCTCGTATGCTGGAGCTCTTAGTGCATGGTTTCGACTTAAGTTTCCTCATTTAACATGTGGAAGTCTTGCAAGTTCTGCTGTTGTTCTTGCCGTCTTTAACTTCACTGAATTTGACCAACAGGTTGTTCAAATATGATGTTATTGGTTATATGCAATCTCACTCTTTGATTGATCACCTTCAGATTCTATGCAAGAATAACATTTAAGTCTCTCAAACTTTTTTGTACTGTTCCTTTTGATATTATCATGTGTTGTCTTGTATATGCAGGTTGGTGAGTCTGCTGGTCTAGATTGTAAGGCTGCTTTACAAGAAACCAATCAACTCATTGAGGAAAGGTTTGCAACGGAAAAAGACGAAGTGAAGGCGTTGTTTGGTGTTGAAGAGGTTGACTTTTAATATAGTCATTGATATGGGAACACTGTATTTGCAGTTTTCATTCGCTTCTGATATCTAGCCTGTGTTTACAGATGGAAATAGATGGAGATTTCTTTTATTTCCTGGCAGATGCTGCGGCTATGGCGGTAATTTTCAATTTTTGAAGCCTTTCTGCAAGAATTTTCAATTTGCAATTTTGGTTATCTTTGTTTGTTAAAAAAGTGCAGTTTCAGTATGGAAATCCAGATAAATTGTGCTCTCCTCTTGTTGAAGCGAAGAATGCGGGAAATGATTTAGTGGTATTCATTCATGTCTTTCTTCTTAGTTCTCACTGCTTTACTTGTTTATAGCTTTTCTGGTTTATGGACGAAATATATTATATTTAAAAAGTATGCTTAATTGTTATAAAAAAAACCTGAACTTTACCATTAGTTTAAAAATTACCCCTATTGTTTCAAAAGGTGCACCTTCGTTTCAAATCTACCTTTGAGTAGAAATCTGTTAGAATGTTGGATAGAAAATCGATGTGGTGGTGACCTAGACAACGTGGTGGTTACAAGGGCACTTATTTGGACCAAGTTTGAAAGAATGACATTTAGGCACGTCAACAATATTTGTCTGTTTTCTTCTCCAAGGTATTTTAAAAATGTTTATGAGAGATCAAGGGTAATATTGGAACTTTGGGTCAAGGGTATGCTTTATAATTAATGCCTAAAAAGTAAGGAAATTGGACCAAAAAAAAAAAATTATAGAGGTTATGAAGGGCAATTAGAAGTTCAATCCTTCAATATCTAGAAGGGATATTGCGAAATTTATAATAAAAAACCCTACAAAAGAGGTCAAGAAATGAACTTTCTGCCACTCTTAAACTTGTCTTCCACTTAGAAATTCTATTATTCCTCTATTAATGAAATTCAACTAGACATCCAATCCTCCAAACTCAAGAATTAAGGAATATGCTGAACTTTTAAGATCACCATCAAGTTCAAAGCTCTAAAAACAGTTCTCATTGGTCTTAGATTTAAGAGCATTAATTGTGACTTAACTAATGGTGTAGTTGACTTAAACAGACATGTCTGCATATGCATACGTTACATTTATCAACTTTTTCTCAGACATCTAACACTCTCCTGCAGGATGCCTATGCCAAATATGTTAAAGATTATTTCCTTGGAAGTTTTGGTTTTAGCTTTCAGTTTTACAATCAGAAACACTTAAAAAACACCACCCTGGTTGAAGATAGTGCTGACCGGTTGTGGTGGTTTCAAGTTTGTAGTGAAGTTGCATATTTCCAGGCTGCACCTGCAAATGATAGCATTCGATCCTCGAAAGTCGATTTAAGGTATCCTTCCAGTCTCATCTTCATGGACTTCATGAATTTGATCAGCGAATTCCCTATGACATTTCCGTGTTCTCCTTTTTTCTTTTATTTATGAATAGCTCTTGTAATGACAGATATCATTTGGATCTCTGCAAGAATGTTTTTGGAGAGGGCATCTATCCGGATGTAGCCACAACAAATATTTACTATGGAGGAACAAAAATTTCTGGTGGGTATACTTCTACTCCACTTTAGTTAACCATTCTCGGTTGGCCTAGAACTTTGGGAATCCAAGAAGTTATGAGTTCAACCCATGGTAGCCACCGACTTAGGAAATAACTTACTATCAGTTTTTTTGACATCCAAATTTTGTAGGGTCAAGCAGCGTGTCCTTTGAAAATGGTCAAAGTGCACTTAAGCTGGCAAAAAAAATCTACTTCACTTTAGTTTATTTGATAATAGGTTCTATCCTCTAAACTTTGCAGGTTCAAAAATTGTTTTTACAAACGGTTCTCAGGATCCTTGGCGTCGTGCATCGAAGCAAATATCATCTCCCGACAGTGAGTGTTGAATTATTTTGACCCCTAATATTCATTCCTCTAGTTTATGAGAACATTCCAGCCTTGAATTGATTTTAGGCCAGGTTAATTCAATGCTTTAAAAAAAAAATCAGAATGAAATTCAATGCTTAAAAATTGAGGTTGATATATTTCAGTCAAATTTTACTATTTTTGTTGTATAGTTTATTATGTTCAACAAGTGTTCAATGCGTGCTTAACAAATATTGGAGTGATATTGACTTTATTCCGCAAGTACAACACATGTCCAACAAGTCATGGAGTGTCCGAGTGTTTGGCATGGACATGTTATTATAGTGTCTATGCTTCTTAGGTTGTGTCTGACACTAACATGTTAGTGTTCGTATTTCTTAAGTTGCATCAATAGATTTTGATGGATTCTGTTTAATCATGTCAACAAGGTCTTACCTAAATGAATGACCATTTATTTAAGTCTTTTTTCTTTCCCACCCTTTTTAATATATAGTTTTATTTTAACTCAGTGCCATCATACCTCATGACATGTCACAACTGTGGCCATGGAACTGATTTGCGAGGATGTCCTCAATCTCCACCAAATATTGAAGGTATGTAAAGACCTTCCCTTATATCTTTCTCTTCCTTCTTTATGTAAATCATAAGATTGAATTTTGAGCATTGAGTTTAATGTGGTCAATTTTATTTCATATAGAACTTTTTTTTAAGTACAAATTGGGGGAGGGAGACCAACAAACCCCACCTAGAGGGCATTGCTGCTCTCAAATAATATGAGAGCTAAATACTGATTTTTGGGCTCGAACCCGTGACCATGGAGTTGAAATGAAATAACACCAAACAAGATAACTAACGTGTGACCGACCCATTCGGTATCACAACTTTTTACTGCACTGCTAAATTCAAAAACTTATAGTGGATATGAACAAGAGTAGTAGCTCAGCGGCATCAATGTACACCCAATGACTATGAGGTCATGGGTTCGAATCCGCCACCCCCAATTGGTGAAATCTCAAAAAAAAAAACTTAAGTGGATGTGTTATAATATATTTAACATTTTACAACTTTTAACTTCTTCTTCAGGTGATGCTCAGAACTGTGCTTCCCCTGATGCAGTGTACAAAGTTAGGCAGCAGTTAGTGGAAAAGATGGATCTTTGGCTGTCTGAATGCCAAGCCTCTAATTCTATTGGTACCAAATACGTTTGAAACCAATCCCTTCTCATGCTTAGGCCTACTTAGCTGCTTTGACTCTGCTAAATCACACTTTATCTGTATTATCCTTAAATATATCATCTTACTCTGCTTCACTCCTTGTACAACCAAGGAGCACAATCTGGTGGAATTTTAGTAGATCCCTTTTTTTCTTGAAAGTCATTTCATAGGGTTGATTTTTCGTTTAATTTTGTGGGGATCCAAGGACCTAGTGGGATTTTTTAAATATCTAATTCTCTCTCTCTATATATATGATGTATATTCGCAATCTAAATTTAATGGGGACCGCTCCAAACCAATAAACTTGGAGGTCCCCAAAGAGTGGCGCAGTAGTTGAAGACTTGCTTTGAGGGTATGTCTCCGGTAACTGGCTTAAGGACAAGTGGAGTTACCTTTGTTTCAAAAAAAAAAAACCAATAAACCGGGAGGTAAGGCGAAGCTGGGATTCCAAACCTAACCCCATGAGCACTTGTTAGGAGCCAAGCCACTACACCACAACTTCATGCGTTTAAGAATTTTAATGCATATAGTATATATTTCCTTTGAAACATAAAATGGCATCAGATTCTCTGCCCTAAATTTTCCTCTCTATATATACAAAAGCAGATTTACTTTCAAATCGTTCTTCTCATATTTTGTGTAGATTTCATGAATAACAGTATATTACTTTCAAAGGCAATTCATCCTTTGAAAAATTAGCATGAATAATCACTTTTGTGGTTAAAATATTATTTAATAGCAATCATATTTTGTCTTTATTTAAAGAAATTATTTTTTTAAGATAAATTATAAATTTGGCCCTTATGATTTGAAAAAAAGTTCGAGTTTAGTCGAATTTAGTCTTTATAGTTTGAAAAAAAGTTAAATTTAGTTTTTATTATTTTAAAAACTACAGATTAGTCTTTATGGTTCGATTAATCTAAAATATAGTATTGTCGTACTAATCGTTGGTGAATTAAATATATGGAAGTTCAATATTCATCTGTAAATGATGTGATGTTTTTGTTCAGTCGCTCACTTAAGTCATTGTTTTATCATTGACATATGAATAATTGACTTCTAACTACTTCATTCACTAACACTTATGATCGACAATGTCTACATTTTTAGATTTTATCGAACCATAAGAATTAAATTCTAATTTTCAAAATTTTAGAGACTAAATTCTAATTTTTTAAGACACCATAGAGACAAAATTCTAGTGAGATTATGCTCTAAATTTTTTCCAAATCATAAGAATCAAACTTTTAATTTATCTCTTTTTTTTATAAACCTAATTTTGCCTCTTAATAGCTACCGCATAGTAAGTTTTGATTTTTAAAATGGTTTCAAACAAATTTTCTCTGTTTAACTTGGGGGAGATAACTTTTTTTTATTAGTAAAAAGTGTAATAATCGATGAAGATGAGTATTTTCGTATTTTACAATTTGACGATTTCTTTAATTTTTAATGATTTAATTATGGAATGTTAATGTTTGAGTAGTTGACTATATCTTTAAATATAACAGTACTAAATGACTACTTTTCAAAAAATAATTAAGAAAATGTCTAGACTTTTTAAGACTTTAAATGAGTATCTAAATTAGAAATTGGTGAGGAGAGATAGTTAAAACATTCTCATAATACCCAATTTAATTTATTTTTTAAAATATATTTATTAATTACAAAACCTAATTAATTATCCTTTTATCCAAGTCAAGATTGACATACTCAAATCTAGGAGATTATATCTCCATATAACTAACTAATATATTTATTTTCAATATCTTTCAAATTTTTATTGAATTTATTTAATATCTTTATCAAATTATTTTTTATTTAAACACAAGATATCCTTCGTTTTGCATCAATAAATTGCCAAATCACGAACATGTTTTTGCTACCCTATGCACAGAACGAAAAATCACCAACCTCTCTCAACAAGAAATGCACCAAATTGCGAACTCACATATGACTCGATCATAATTCTCAATAAGATCGTTACCTACACCACTGCAATCAAGTGATCGTTCATCATGCTTTTGCAATTCAACATTCACAATAGGATTCCATCCATCAAAAGTTTCAACAACCTCCTCACCATACAACCTACCGATCCAAAATTTATATCAATGATAATAAATTTGGGTAAAAGTGCTTCTCTTCTATGCAATTATGGAAAAAGGGTTCCCTTAGTTTGCTTTTGTGTGGTCTTTTTTAGCATTGGTTGGGAGGTTGTTAATGACTCTACCAAAAAAGAAAAAATTGGGATCTTTTTAGCTTAGAGTGACTTTTGAGTGAAATTTACCAATTGAAGTAGACAAAAAGATTCAAAGATGAAGAGAGCCGAGTTGTCAAAGTTTGAAGATGTAGAGATCCGAGCTGTCACAGTTTGAAGATGTAGAGAGACGAACTGTCATAGTTTGAAGAACTGACAGAGTTTGAAAATATAGAGATTCGAACTATCAGAGTTTGAAAATATAGAGATTCAAACTGTCAGAGTTTGAAAATGTAGAGATTCGAACTATCAAAGTTTGAAAATGTAGAGATTCAAACTGTCAGAGTTTGAAAATGTAGAGATTCGAACTGTCAGAGTTTGAAAATATAGAGATTCGAACCATCAAAGTTTGAAAATGTAGAGAGTCGAACCATCAAAGTTTGAAAATGTAGAGAGCCGAACTGCCACAGTTTGAAGATGTAGAGTGCCGAACTGCAACAGTTTGAAGATGTAGAGAGCTGAACTGGAGAGCCGAACTGCCACAGTTTGAAGATGTAAAGAGTCGAACTGTCACAGTTTGAAAATGTAGAGAGCCGAATTGTTTAAAGATGGAGAGAGCTGCACTGCCACTATTCGAAGATTAAGCACAAACCACCTTCGACACTACAAGTCGTCGATCAAAACATATAGAAGAAGTCGTATGTTGTAGAATTCACTCAAAATCTGACGATATGTATGAGTATGAAAATGGATGTAATTTTAATAATGATATTTTCTAAATTGTTTATATAAAGTTCATGATGATATTTGTAGAATTGTTGTTCCTTAAATTTTTTAGAACTAAAAAATCGTTTTGATTTGACTTGTTTTGTTTAGATTTTATTCTTTTTTTTAGTTATAGTAAATTTAGAATATAATGAATTAATAAATAAATAAATATAATAAGTTAAAAAGGATATAATAGTCAATTACAATATAATTAATTCCAGATCTTAAGATTTAGACAATAATTTAAATCCTCTCTAAAAGTAGCTACTTTCCATTGACCCTATTTTTAATATATGGTCTATTAGTGCAATGGACTCATCATGCTTAATATCGGTGCCACGAACCCAGTGATTCGAGACCATCTTTCTCGTGGAATACCTTAGCGAAGGGAAAGGCAAGATAAAGTCTTGGACAAAAAAAAAACTTTTTTTTTTTTTTTGGATAAGAAACAATATCATTATGGATATGTTGAAAAATTCATAATGAAAAAAAACTTTTTTGACAATGAAAAGAATAATTCATATTTCTTATAAAGATGTTGAAAAATTCTCACATTGGACAATTGTCACAAGATGAGTATTTTCAACATGAAATACCCACTCACATTCTCAATGTGTGATCTACACCCACTTACATTTCTTTAAACATTTTGAGTTGGATTGACATTTGGAAGAACAATAACCTACCTAAAACTCTAATACCATATTAAATAATATAAAATTCTACAATAAAGAGAATAACTCATATCTCTTATAAAGATGTTGAAAAATCCTCCTTTCTAACATGAGACAATTACTACAAAGTGAGGAAATTGCACAAATGGAGATTCAAAAACTTCACTCCTAGAGAAACCGCTCACGATTTATGCGCATCCAATCAATCCCTTATATTTTGAAGTCTTCAAAATGAAATGAGTGGACTACATTGAATCCATGGTTTATATATTCAAAACAACAGTTTCTTTTTTTTCTTTTTTTTTTTAATCTTTTTAAAAAAAAATTCTATTGTAATGGATCTATACACCATAGATTCAATCCGGTCCACTCATTTCATTTTCAAAAAATTGATCTCTGTTCATAATGTACTTATATTGAAAGTAAAAAAGCAGTAACTCGCTACGATTTATGATTTAAATTAAAAGGTTCGAATGAACTAAATCTACTTTTCATATGACATGGCATCTCACCTCGCTAAAGTCTACACATAATAGTTTGTAGTTATTGCCTTAAAACTTAAAAATTAAAAAAAATTTAAAAAAAATAAAAAAGAGAGAGAGAGAGAGAATAAGAATGTAGCAACTCCACTCAACACGCTTCGCGCTTACAATAATACTGCACAAGAAGGAAGGATTATCGTTGCAACAAAAGATGAAGTATATATATATATAGATAGATGATGATAACAAACAGCTAACCTACAGTTTTCATCTGTAAATCCTTCTCAATTCTAAAACAAAAGAACCCTTTTCAATGAACCAGAAGCGCCGCCGCAACAAAATTGGAATCTCACCATACAAGAAAACCTTACCTTTTGTTTGCTACTTCAAATATGTAGATGAAACCCAGAGCAAAATATAGCTTATTAATGAAGTGGTTACTTCAAAGCCTCTCAGTCCTTTTATTACAGGGGGGATCACAGATACCATCAAAAAGGTTCCCACCAGCCATGAGAATATAAAAGCTCCAGCCCTGTTCATTCAAAAACTCCCATAAATCAATCAAACTCAGCTCTATCTTATAAGACAAGACACCATCAATTTCTATTCTATATGTTAAATCAAACTAAGTTATCAACCATCATGGAGTGGCTCAATTGATCAATGGAGGTCTTGAGGTGCTTAAGATGATGAGTTCAATTCATGATAGTCACCCTACCTAAGAATTAATGTCTTACGAGTTTTCTTGATATTCAAATGTTGTAGGGTCAGGCGGTATGTCCTGTGAAATTAGTCGAGGTGCGAGCAAGCTGGCCCGGACAGTCACAGATATCAAAAAAAAAAGAAAAAATCAAACTAAGTTGTCTTATAAGAGATCATCAAACTCTATTCTATACGTTGCAGGAAAGAAGAGTAACCAACCACTCAACAAAATAGATGGTTCGTACTCAGTTTATGTTGAGGATCCTTACCTTGTCCCACATGAAAAAGATGAGGAGGTCTCTCAACCTTTATAAGATCAAAGGACTACTCTTATCATAACCATTGTTTCGATATGGACCACATGTTATCTAAATATGATATTAGAGTACATTAAGCTCAAGCAAGCATTTAGTCAGATTCATCCCAAGATTGATGAATCCAAAGAGACACTATCTTGAGGGTCAGGTTGAGGATCCGCACTTGTTCCACATTGAAATGGTGAGGAAACTTCTCGACTTTTATAAGATCATAAGGTTACTCTCTCATTACCAATTGGTTTTGAGATGAAACTCATGCAATCTAATAGTTTATATTTATGTTCTGTCATAAAGTTGAAAAGGAAATGAAAAGAATATTCTACACGTACCCATAAAGGAATGCTCGGAGTTTGCTCTTCAGTCGATCGTGTATGAAATAGAAAGTAGCTATGAGCGATAAAGCAACCTGAAGGGTTGGGCCTTCCTCAGTTGGAAAGAGAATGGTGAGAACTCCAAGAACTAAAAATGCAATTGATGACTTGATTATGAACTTTGTAGATGGTGTTTGGAACCTGCTCCTTATAGCCTGCACAACCCGAGACTGATTGACTTCCCTGACCTTTTTCTTGATATCGATTTTCGGGTTCTTTCTATCGTAAAATTTTTGCATGATAATTTTATCATGAGCTGCTTCAATGGCATCAACACTTTCTTTGTGCCCTGCATATCTATGAATAAGGAAGTTTCTGGCAGCTTGAATTTCATCTTCAGATGCTTCCTTACTTATGCCAAGCCGTTTGTAAGGATCCTTTACATGAATTCGAGGGAATACAGCTGCATTAGCAGAGAAAGTCAAGAAGGAAGCTCAGACGTGAGCTAAGTTAATTTGTGAAAACAGTCGAGAAGGAATTGTGTTGATGCGTAAATAACGTTGTTACATTAGCTACTGACCCAGCCTAAAAGTACTAATTTTAAATTTTTCTATACCTTGATTCCTTCTATTCTTCCACAAAACCCCTTTTATCTCCCTTCATCACTTTTTATTTCTATGGCTAATGGGAAATTCAATTTTCAACTTTCTATTGCTTTATTGCTTATGCGGTTAAAAAGTAACTTTTACTAATTTCATTTTCTTTTGAAAGAAAAGCTTTCCTTCCTGTTCTTGATTTACTTTTCTTCTCTCTCCCTTGATTCCCTCTGTTCTTCTTCCCCAATTTTCCTCTACCATCCCTGGTTTTCTTTTTTTTTTAATTAGTGAGTGTTTGGCTCAATATACACACACTTCGACTAACCTTACAGAACAATTGTATAACCTTATTACATTTCGTTGTCAAAAAAACTCGTAAGAAATTAATTTTTAAGTAGATAGCCACGATGGATAAAACTAATTCTCTCTAAACATTTTAAGATTCTCAAAGTCCTTATGTCAACTAGACTAACCCATGATAGTCCCCGGCCATATTTTGTTATTACGGCTAATAGACAGCATTCAACATGAATCATTTAGGAATATTTCACAAAGTAAGTTTGATAAGCTCAATAATAAGATTTGAAAACCTACCGAAAAAATACACAAAGGAAAATGTACCCTTAAAAAATAAGGGCTACCCTATTTAATACTTTTTTAGAATAAGACTATCGAATAACTTGAAATTTTAAAACTACAAGTATTTACCATCTAATCTGGTAATGTGTTAGATGAGAGTAGAGAGAACTAGAAAAATGAAAACCCTCTTGACACATTTAGCATAAGGAATTTTGTACATTAGAAAGGCCCAAACTTCTAATTTTCCCTTCCAAGCCACATAGATTATTATATATACCATTTCAACAAGGGAATAAGAATATTACCGGCCGAATCATTTGCAAAATCTCCGGAGGAAGCATCAAATGCACACTTAGTAGTGTGTCGAATCTGGAGAGTTTTGCATCTCAGGGCAGAACCCGTCCAGTAATTTCTGGAGTAAACAACAAGGTAAATGAATGATGAATTGGAAAGACCAACATCAGAACAATAACGTATATTAGTGAGCAGAACCTTTTGAGATATTGCAAATCAACATTTTCTCTAAAGTTCCCATTGGAAAAAGATGAAACCAGCTCACGTTGAATCCTGGTACTTGGTCTAAGAAGACAACATTTGGAGGGCTTGCCACTCAATCCCGACAACATCATCGTATGAAATCTCTGTCCTTAGAGCCGCACGGTATCACTAGTATGTTAATATTCTTCGAGCCACAGAATCAGCAGCTGAAATATAATCAAAATCACTAGATTAGTTACAATTACTTTTTTTTTTTTATGACTGAAAGTCAGAGCTTCACTCCCCTAATATCCAGAACCTAGGTTGTAGTACCAAGTACAGAAACAATTGGGGGGTGTCTACAAATTAATATCACAAAAGGGTTTGGAACTTGGGACCTCGAGGGGAAGCATACCCTCAAAGATACACTTTGAACAAGATTAACAAACAGAAACTGTAAAAAATGAGCAAATAAAATAGAAAGCATCACTCTACAAGAATCCCACCATCAGCCATAAATTAGAACTAGCAAAGTTTAGCCCGTAGGTTCATGGAGGCTAAATAAATATCCTATCAATATTCTTATCATTATGTCAAATGTTGTGGAGCCAAACAATTCCACCATGCAGTGGGTAAGTTGGAGAGACTCAATTTAGCCAAACAATACAGTTACTGAGGAAAAAGAAAAAGAAAAAAGGGTCGAACGTTTGGTTTATTTGAATTTGTATGCATAGCACCTTCTTCAAGTTCAAAGTGGTAGACTGAAATGAATTAAAATGGCCCAACTCTCATTTTCCAATCGTCAGTAATTGTTCGAGAACAGTAGAAAGAGAAATGCAAAGAAAGAGTAGAATATATTCATTTATATCCTCCCTTGGAAGCCCATTTCGCTAAAATCTTTCAACCCACAATCAATTTTTTTTTTAATTTTTTTTTCTAGAAAATGCATTCCAATTTTAGGGTTCAAGATAAGAGCAAGAAAATGAAGATAAGAGAGCTTAATAAAACCCATTCCACGAATCAAAGGAAACGCCACACTGAAGTTTAACTGAATTTTAGCGTATAAAAGAGGGAAAAATAAGCGTAGATGATGAAATGAAACAACAGAACTTCAATCGATAAAATTCTCATAGTTAAATGACGCTCAAGAAACACACGAAATGAAATGAAAAAGAAAAGAAACTAAAAACAGCATAAGAATCGGAAAAAAGAACCTCATGGGGAAAAGTGGATGGCGATCCGATAAGCAAAAGCTTGTGGTTCGGTCGATCTCAAATGATGTGTGCTTAAAAGGATAGGGAAGAAGATGCTGACCTAAGAGCTCGCCTTCTATTAAACCACTAAACCCTGCTTTCTGTACAAAAAAAAAAAAACAAAACAAAAAGAAAAATGACAACCCAATTAACCAAATTTCTGTAACGATATTAAATTTCAAAAAATGAAATTCACATTTTAATCCTAAAATGTTTTAACGTGAATTCCAAAGGCGTTGGCCGGGGACGATAATCTCTTTTTTTTCCTTTTTTTGAAACGCAAGTAGATGATATGTTCTAATTTATTCTTTTAAAAAAAAATCATGTAAAAAATATATCCAAATTTTATAATTAAAGAAAGTTAAAAAACTGTTACAAAATTCAATTTTGTCATCAATTTTTTGGTTATTATGTGTACACTAATGTCACTAAATTGTTATGGTAGACTTTGTTTTCAATATAAGAGTATTCTCACCCACCCTAGATATTGTTATTATACTAAAAAAATAACTTTCCTCCCATTAGTTTATAAATTTATTAAAATGCTTATTAAACATAATATGAAAATCTAAAAAAAAAATTAGATATAAAGTTACAAACTTAGAAAATTTAAAGTTCCAAAACTTGATAGGAATCAGAAGTATAAAGACTTACTTGAAATATTTTAAAATTTAAAGCCTTATCTGACATAAAGGACTAGTACCAAAAATTCCATCATCTCGGTGCAATTTTGTTCTGGCTGTTCTAACAAATTACTCCAACTTAAACTATGAAATACTTCGTTTGGTTTGGTTTGATTTTATTTACTAATAACAATTCTTTAAATCCAACGAGCAACTTTATTGAAAGAAAAAAGAACCCTACAAACATTCCAGAGTAACCCAATATTAAGAACCTTTTAAACCAAAACCTTCTTTCATTAATATTCCAAAAAAAAAAAAAAAAAAAAACCATCATTTATTCTTAAGCTAAAGTTTTTTGCAACTCCATTCCAGTTTGATACAGGAAAATTCACAAACCAATCCCACTCATTGTATTATAAACTTCTCCTTAAGTTTTGAATTTTTTATTTTTATTTTTATTTTATTTTTTTGAAGAATTTATTTATTTTTAAGTTGAATAGGTAAAAACATCTAACTAATAAAAAATAATAATAAATTCTATCTTGATAAGCATCATAGTTGAACCTATTCAAATACTTGGCCCTTAGTACATTATCCAGTTTAATTTTTATCTAAAAAACCAAAATCAAAACCATCCGTCATTATTCAACTTAAAATATCAAAATCTTGAAGGACAACAAAAAAAAAAAGTTTTCTAGTGTAAAAACGATTTCAATCTATAGTCTCTAGCATTCGCAATTTATTGTACAGTAGAAGAAAAGATGGGGGGGTTTGGTTTTGTTAAAGAGGTGAGGTTTGTGTGTTGAAATGTTGAAGAACCAAATTTGCAGCATTACGGCCAGGTGCCCCCATCACTCCACCTCCAGGATGGGCACCACTTCCACACAAATACAGCCCTTTCACTGGACTTCTATAATTTGACCTGAATTTCACAACAAACTTATAAATGGAGCAAATTAATCAATTCTACACCCTCTTACTTTGAACCTTGAATAAATTACAAATTTGGTTTTTCATATCTGTTCCCAAACAGCAATCTAGTTGGCAGAGGTTTAAGATTTCCAAGGGATGCTCACTTTCTTATAGGTCTCAAGTTTAAAACCCACGAATAAACTTAATTGTAAAATCTCTTGGCTCTCAAATCTAGGCCTTGAAACGGATGCACGTGCTCACAAGTATATATGGTAGCCACTTGTGCTTGTAAGGCAGCTTTTTACATTTTGATTAATGTTATAACTATGTACAAAATTACGATTGGCCGGTCTTTTGCCCTTGCCCCTAGGCATAGGCTGGCTGCTTTGTTTCCCTTATGATGAATAGTTTGTAGAGGGACTCTTATAAGTGTATTTACTTGATTAAATATATATATATAACCTGAGCTTAGTTAAACTTACTGCAGTTAGTTAGACTTCAGAGTTATGACAGTTAAACTTCTAAGACAGCTGGTGTTTGAGAGTGTTAACAACTCATCAGCTTGTATAAATGTCTCTCTCACTCTCTTTGATTAATACAAGATATCTGATTTCTTTCTTTTTCTTTTCTTCTTCTTCTCCTCTCTCTATCTGTTCTAAGTTCCAGTTATTTCTCTATTTCTTCTAAGATTTTGTGCGCAAACTCAAGAGGGACTATTTATGAGCTTCTATTGTAACTTTTAAAATAATAGCGTATTAAAATATCATTTCTTTAAGACTGACTTACCATCCTTTAACTGGCCGCAAAAGGAAGAGCGAATCCAACCCCATCGAGCCATGAAAGATATTCCCTCCTGCAAATAGGAATTTAGACAAAACTTGAGTTTTGAACTTTATATAAGCGCCTACAATTTTTTTGTAAGTGAATTGAAGTCAACTACAAAGACCAGTTAGTGGATTATAGAGAGGACTTCCACCTATGGATATTGTACTCAAATAATAAACCATATCCCACCAGAGAAACTTCCAACTTTTCCATATTGAAACTGCAAGTACGAACCCTCCAGGATATGGTTGGAAGTAAACTTGGCCTTGCTAAAACAATTTTTCTATGACCAAAAATACTAATCCCTCAAAAATCTACAAAATACTTACAGGAAAAAAAAAAAACATCTTTTAAGTGTTTCATGAAGAAACACTTTTAAGTATAGAGAAATGCTTTCTTGAGAGTAGAACCAAACACAGGAATTTGTTTTTAAATATTTTACTAAATACTATATATATATCATTAAAAAAAAAGTATTGCTTAAAAATTTACGAGGAAAAGTTGAAAACTGTAGATGACAATTCATCAAGAAACCATAGTTCCACTTTGTTTGGATAATTTTTTTATAAGAAACAATTTCAATGAAATTACAAGAGAGGGGAACCCCATGAAAACAACAATCAACAATTAATCGAAAACAATAAAAAAAACATAAAAGAAGAACACAAGAATCACGTGGTTCACTAACGTTGTGTTAGCTAATCCGAGCAGAGAACAATTTTATTACTTTAAGAGATAAGAATACATATGTTTTGGTCTACTGAAACTAGGGGGCTTACCAAGCTTATATAGAGCACTCTCTTAAATCCAATTACAAATAGGGTCAAATACATAGAAGCCCAAATCCTATTTCATTTAGGTATAGAATAGCTCAAATCCTATTACAATTAGGTTTAGGTTCAAGGCATATCTCAACAAATCTCCACCTTGACTTGAACTCTCCTTCAAATCAACCACATGTATACCAGACATATACCAAATGCTTCTCCCTTTGCCTCAGATGGTCCCCTTGCTGTAAACGTTCAGCAAGTCCAAACAATGTTGGAACATGCCATGTGGTGCTGCCTTGGTGAACATATCAGCAGGATTATCAACAGTGCCCACTTTCAAAACATTTACCCTATTTTCTGACTCACTACATGAAACAACTTCATTATAGGTAGATGCTTCATAAGTATCCACCTCTTCAGCAACCTGTAGTGCATAAGCAACCATATCCTCAAAACCATATCTATTTGGAGGTCAAACACCAGTTCTTCTAGCTTTATCAAGGGCTATACTTGGTTGTCTAACTTCCTTGCTATAAAATTTTCCAGTGGTATCAGTTTCTGTGACAGTTTTTGTAGCAGTACCTTGCATATCTGACTCATCAATTATAGCATGTTGATCTATTTCTCCACCTTGGTGTTTTGATTCACCTTTGTTTGAATTGAATTGCAGCTCCACCTTTTTATCAACACCACTATTATCCCCTACAACTGTAGACTATGCAACGAAGTTGAATGTAGAATTCTCATCAAAAGTTACATTTCGACTGTGAATAACTCTATTCTAAGAAGGAGACCATATTCTGTACCCCTTAACTCCATTTCCATAACCTACAAAAACACCTTTTTTCGCTCTTGGCTCTAATTTGCCCTCACTGACATGATAATAAACATTACAACCAAAAACCTAATGAAAACTCTTACAACCAAAAACATTACAACCAAAATCTCTTGATCTTCTTCCCTGTTTGATTTTCCACCACAACCTTCCACTGTCTGAAATTCTTGAAGGCTTCACCTTCGTGCTTCATCATGAATATCCAAGTCATTCTTGAATAATCATCAATAATTGACAAAAAATACCTGCTACCTCCAATTGATTCAACTCGAGAAGGACCCCAACAGTCAGCGTGGATATAATCAAGTGTACCCTTGGTACAATGGACTCCCTTAGAAAACTTTCTACGACGTTGTTTCCCAAACACACAGTGTTCACAGAATCCCAAATCCTGCACCTTATGTCCACATAGAAGATCTCTTTTCGACAAGATCTGCATTCCTCTTTCACTCATTTGACCAAATCTCATATGCCATAACTTAGTCATGTCCTCTTTTTGAACTGCAGACGATGCCACTGCAGCTAAACCAATCAACGTTGAACCTGCCAGAAAATACAGAGTTCCACGTTTTATACCTTTTAGAATTACCTTTGAATCTTTGAAGACATACATCACTTTGATATGATTCAGGATCTAAATTATATAAAAAGGTAAAAGAATACAAGATAAACCAAGATTTGATAGGTCTTGAAACCTCCCCTCTCAAGAGAATACTCTTTATGAGCCCTACACTAATTCACTCAATAATTCACTCAATATTTGAATGCCTAAACCCTACCATAATCCTCTCTATTTATAATAAAATACCCTAACTTACTCCCCAAGTAATTGCTAACATACCCTTATATTATTACTATTTCTACTAAGGCCCAACCCTATCAGTACTGGCCCCCAAAAAATACACCTTGTCCTCAAGGTGTTGGTAAACAAATAACTTAGATAAAATTCTGAGTTTTTTTTTTTTTTTGTGGCAGCGGCGGCGGCGACAGCGACGGTAGTTGCGACGGCTGCGGAAGTGGTAGTGGTGGCGGCGGCGATGGGGGTGTCGGCAGTGGTGTCGGCAGTGTCGGAGGTGGTGGCGGCGATGGTGGTGGTGGTGGCAGCGGCAGCTTCAAAACCCTAGCCGTCACTTTTTCTTTCAATATAATCTCTTCTTTCAACTTTTTAAAACATCTTTTTAGGTCGTTGAAACTCTCATTCCATTTTCTGCAATCTTCTTTTATTGAAGCTATCTCTTCTCTGATGATCTCCTTCATATCTGCTTTAAAAGAATCCATCAATCTCATAAGATAAGATGTTCTCGCAAATCTTCATAATCCATATCTTTGGCCAACAACTGATAGAACGGCTCTGATACCAATTGATATGATCCAGGATCTAGATTATATAAAAAAATAAAAACATACAAGATAAACCAAGATTTGATAGGTCTTGGAACCACTCTCTCAAGAGAATACTCTCTATGAGCCCTACACTAATTCACTCAATAATTGGATACCTAAACCCTACCTTAACCCTCTCTATTTACAATAAAATACCGTAACTTACTCCCCATAAAATTGCTAACATACCCTTATATTATTCCTATTTCTACTAAGGCCCTGTAACCGAGAGAATGTGACTAAAGAGTCGTTCTATTATTCATTGAGTGGCAATGTCATTATATAAGTGTTACAATG
>JBBMKA010050171.1:4336-14683 GCA_037833695.1 Sechiopsis laciniata
AAAAAATTAGTATAAAAGTAAATTTAATAAAAACACCCAACAATTGTAGACAAGAAACCAAGAAGTTGGGATTCTAAACAAACTAACTCAAAACCAAAAATCAAATACTCTTCCCATGTATTTTAAGAATGGGTGCTCGAGAAGCATGAGGGTGTGATCTGATGTGGTAGGGTGTAGGATGAGTCGGTAGGCGCGTGTAGCTGACGACCGTACGTAGAGTAGAAGTAGGTTGTAGGCTTTAGGGGCATAGGCCTAAGGGGGGGATTGGATTGGTGGAGAATGTAAGAGTACAGCATTGATGGTGTGAATTTTCGCAGGGAATCAAATCCAACCATTTTCTCAGCGTCAAAAAGAATATAATTATTACCGCCTTTGCTTTTTTTTTTTTTTTTTTAATTTTTATTCTCAACTCCCAAAATTTTACCGCCCTTACGAAAAGATGTGGAACGTCTTCTTTCATTACTTTGACTTCAAAATTTTGGATTTGTCACATCATTTTTCAACCAAAAAAAAAAAAAACTTGTTAGGATAATAATTAATTAGAGGGAGTTTTACAATGGTTGACCCAATCAAATGTTTGATGGAAATGATCCCAAAAAAATATTCATAAAACTCTTCTTCAACATCTTCCCAACATTCTATAGGTTGTTATTGGACCATAAAAAATAAAAGAGACAATGAGATTAATTTTTCGTATTTGGACAATCGAGAATTATTCCTTTCTATAATTATATTTTTCAAAAGTTATTTTGTTCATTTTTTCATAACTATTTTTATTCTCTCTCTAACAAAATCACTATTTTTCACTCTCATCATACTCGTTATCTTATTTTTCTCATAATCACTTCCTTCCTTCAAATACAAATAATCCTCCATAATCATTATCATTCCCCTTCCTCCAAATACACTCATAAACATCCACATCTTTGTAAGAGAAATACTTAAGTGATGCTCGAGAATTACTTAATATTAATGTCTAGCCTACCTATGTGACCTAATATTATTTTTCTTTATTTTATTTTTTGGATTTAAAATCGAATATAATGTGACCTATATTTGGCCACATAGGTGGACATTATTTTTTACCGAACATGACTTAATATTCCTCCCTTCGTAATTATGTCAAATTACTTCCAAATTCTTCCTACTGTATCAGATTAGAATTACATGTACGAATTGATCCTCAAATTCTGATCCAACCCAAATAGGTATTTGATTCATAAATTTAAATCCAACCCAAATGGACAAACCGAAACGAATAGTAATTCAAGCTACAAATTTAGATCCAATTCATAATAGTATCTTCAATATAACATCATTTTGGAAATATCCCTCGTTATCAATTAATTTTAAGGAAAAAAATTGTGTAATCTAATACCAACACTCAATCTTTTATATCAAATGAATGTCTTTGCCACAAACACTAATAAGTTTTTTGTTTTTTTTTTTTGAGATCACAACCACTGATAAGTTAATAACCCTAAATTTTATCAAAATTACTCATGATTCTTTATAAACTCCTTCAAACTATTCCAAATTCTTACGATTCACTTTCCTTAATCGTCAAACTCCATTATCCAAACACCACCCGATAAACCTTGGTAAAAAATAATTTTTATCCTTTAGTTTAATGAGTTCGGTCAAAATTTTAACTTTTTTATTTTTAATTCTAAAATAGTTTTTAAAATGCTTCAAGATTATAGTTAATGTAATTTTAACTTATAAATTAATTGAGTTCAACATATTTAGATCAATTTATACTAATCATCTGAATTAAGTTGTCGAGCACTAGCGATATCATGTACACTCGAATAATAAATATGTGAATGATTATATTATGGAGAGAATATAAAAGTTTATAAAGAAATAAGATTATGAAAAGAATTATTATTGATGATCCAAGCACAAAAAAAATCTATTTCTTCTCAATCTCCCATTTTAATCTCTTTGTCCCAAACATCCATTAAAATTAATTGATTTATCTGATCAATAATTTGTGCATGATTTAACCATACTTACAAAGTCATCTTCAAGAAAAAAGAGGTGAGTACCTTTTGTTTTAGATCCAAAACCAACATTTATGCAAACAACTCCTCTACTAATTTTTCAACCGGGAAAATGAATTTCATCTTGTGAATGTTACATTTTTACCTCCCTGCTACCAAAATTTCATTGTGAGAGACTTATTGAATTATTGTCGTTGGTTATACTCACTCGTGGACATTAAAATACGTTTTTAGAGACAATAATTCATAATTCAGTCAATATTCAGAATCAAGTACTCATATGTTTATCCTAATCAAATATTATTATGGGATTCATAAGCATAATGATAGTCAAGTGGTATCAGGTATTACATAATAACTTTTTTTTTTTTTTTAAATACATAATAACTAGAGATGTCTATTTTTCCTGCAGGACCGGAGTTCCGTGGAGACCCGCCTCGAACAGAGTGGTGAATCCCCGTTTAGACGAGATAGGGCAGTGAGCAGGAAAAAAAAAACCCCGCAAGGTAAACGAGACTACTTGGTTACCCATTTGAATCTTATTCAAAGATACAAATGTCACATTAGTCTATAAAAAAACTTACAATTTTTTTGAAACAAGAAGTTTAGATTTTTTTTTCTATTGATTTGTGAAAAATGAAAAAAAAAAAAAAAAAAAAAAAAACTTTAGCCATATGCTTAGTTGAAATACTTAATTTCTATTTTTTTTTTAATAAAAAGAACGAACATAATTTGTAATTACTATTTATTTATGAAGATTAACAATATTACTTCCTCTACTTTGAGTAATTGCCATGGATATTCAAATCTAAAAATTTATTACAAAACTATACGGATTTCAAAATATTTGCAAATTTATATTTGTATTTTTTAATTAAAAAATGAATTTTAAATTATTCCCAACATACCCTCTACGAATTCCATATTTTAGAGTTTCCATTTTTGTAGTTTTCTATTTAAATATTTTCATTTAAAATTATATTCTTTAATTAATGTCCACAATCTCTTAAAATTGAAACTGTCATGTGCAAAATTCTTTTTTTATCTCACATTTTCTTTTGCCTAGACTTCAATTTTCATCACTGATATATATTCTTATCAAAATGTATTGCGTTCTCTCTTATTAAAGTCTAATAATAATACCTATTCCACATTATTAATATAGTCGTAATACGGTTGAATATCAGAACATTCATCATACTAGAGAAATACTAGACATGCATCAGTAAAAAATGGAACGTTTCACCTCCTATAAAAAATCAGTCGTTTTGGGTTTTAGGAGATTTAAAGATTTTGATCGTTGATGGTAATTGGGAGAGTAAATCAGGTCAATCAATGTGATTTTCTCCCTCTAATTTAATTTAATCGAATAACTTTAATAAAGATATATATATATATATATATTATAGCCAAGATAAAGTTCTTATTTATGTTTTCAATATTAATTTTAAGATTAACCAAATTACTTTGTAAATTAAAATTAAAAATTTTATCGAAGACAAATTTTTTTTTAAAAAATGTAAAAATATAGATTTTTTTTTTTAATCTAACCATATTTTAATAACTTACACTTCAAACATTATTTATCATTTTTTTTTAGAAAACCTATGTTAAACTAACTTACTCCTCAAACACTATCTATCATAATTTATATTATATTAACTTACACTCTAAATATAATTTATTATTAACTACAACAACATAACATGCTCTAAAATTATCAAACATTAGATTAGGGGTGTTCATCGGTCAGTTGGTATCGATTTTCGACAAAAATCGACATCAAAACCGGCCTTTCAGCTTGCTTGAAATTCAACAAAAAAAATTGAGTCGACTAGCGTGTGCGGTCAGTTAAGTTGGTTAATTAATAATTTATTTTACTAAAAACATGTTTATCAAACGAATTTTTAATGAAATTTTGAAAATTAATTTTTTTTAAAAAAATGGTCTTATCGAATAATTTTTTGAAACACGTTTAAATTTAAGTTAATTTTACAATAATGAGCAAAAAAAATTAATTATATGTTAATTAAAAAGTAATTTAGAGTTAAAAAATATAAATATTACATAAAGAAAATGGGAAATTGTAATGAATAGGCTATCTAACAAAATAATTACAAATATAGTCAAATTCTAAAATAGTTGCATTCATATTCATTAATATTGATAAAAGATTCATTATTTGGTGAAAATTTCATTGTACACCACAATCATCAATTCGATCTATTTATTCAATCGATTGATTCGATTTTTGAAAAATGTACGAATGAAAGCAAAGTTAAGATAGGAAAATAAGTAGAAAAATGATATTAGAAGTAATAAAGAATAAAAGGGAGGGTGAATTTGAAAAGTAGTAAAGAGAAGGGGGAAAAAAGAGAATGATGCAGAGAAATGGAATGATGGAGAAAATTCCCAAACCCTAAACTGTTATCATTTTCATTTCTCCATTCTGCTCTCTCTGTTTCTGCACACTCTGTTTTTCTGCATTACCATTATTAATTATGTTCTTTTTGTTTTTCTTTTTTTCTTTTTTAATTTACAAAAATTTAATTTAATTTAATTAAATGGCCAATTCCAGAGGTCAGCACAGAGGGTGAAGGTCGTCGCAAGTATTAAATTCTTTGCAGACCAAAATAGTTCTTTCCCCCACTCTTTCTTGGCCCTACTTTTACCATTTTTTCTAATTCATTTTTTGTATTTATATATTTAGGAGATGTTTGGATATGTTTGGATGATGTTTTCATCCTAAATTATTTTAAATAATTATAAATTTAAAGTTGTAGCAAAAATTTGGTTAGATATGTTTTTTTTTTTTTTTTTAGAAAAGTTAGAGTAAAAATTTTGCTTGAATGTAAATTTAAAATGAGTCATTATTTTGAATAGTTAAAAAAAAAAAATTAAAAATAAGTGGTTGAGTTATTTTGAATGATATGGAATAAAGTATTATAAATAAATTGTCATAAATGTAGAGTTATTTTTAATAATAAAAATGATGTTTTATTTTGAGGAGTTATAAAAATACGTGTGAATGTAATTTTTCAATGAGAAATTAATAAATCTCAATCTAAATCCTCCTTAAATATGGCAAACAACACCCCCTTAGATAGTGAAATTATTTAAATTTAAATAATTAAATTATAAATCTATCTTACAAAATAGAAGAGTGACAAGTTATCATTCAACTTAAAAAAAAAAAAAAAGGAAATTTCTTAACAAAATCTATTTATTTTTATTTTCAAATTCATCTCAACAATAATTAATCTTTTTTTCGTCTATAAAGAGTAATGAAGGATAGTTATGCTTATGAATTTTGAATCTTTAAAGCGCATTTGATCAAATTGTTACTACGACATTATTAATAATAAATGCTTATTCTCAATTATTTTCATGGAGAAAAAAATTAGTAGAGAGAGAACCATTTTGAAGTAAGAATATTTTTTAAATTTTCGAAAAAGACAAAGATATATATAATATATGAAGATATATTTTTCTTATATCTAAAAAAAAGAGTAATTACATTTAATTTAAATTTGAAATTAAGTGAAGTATTAAGAATAAAGGAGAGTGTCGAGGGGGGTATGCTTTTCCCTTTTTCCTTTTTGTTGGGAGTCGTAAGGGAATCCACCTAAAAATAAAAATCATCTGCTTCTCATAAAAAAAAAAAAAAAAAAAAAAAAAAAAAAAAAAAATATATATATATATATATATATATATATAATCATTTTTACTATCAAACAAAGAATTCTGGCCACTTTTTACTCCTAACCACTCAAACCAAAGATGTTTTATCTATTCCAAACTCTTCTACACATTTCTCGTCCATTTATATTAAATACTCATTTAACAATTTTTTTTTTTTTTTTAAAAAGAGAGAAAAATAGAAATTAAACCAAAAGTAATATAAATTCAGCTATATCATGTACGAACTAGTAAGAATGAGATTATAGGTTCGAGCCCCTTCTTCATAAATATTAATAAAAGTTGGGCATTTCATAGATGAAATGCCTACACAGCGAGCATATGCATGAGAACACGAGTACTAAATTTTCCTATTTTGTTTTCGTGGATGACCAACAAGTCATGATAATGATAAAGGAGGAAATTCGACTATAGTAAAACATACATGTATAGGGTGAACCTACTTATTGTCATATAATACAAGATTAATTTGCCACACATTTATTTAATTTGTTTTTGAATTTTTTTAACAACTATTTCCATACCATACAAGAAATTTAGAAAATAAATCTAAAGAAATGTGAGAGTACATATTTATGTCACATGATAATAAGTAGATTGACTCAACATGAGTAGGCAAATTTTTCTCATGATAAAACTACATACAATCACAATTCAAATTTGAAGAATGTGACTTAAAAAATTCTAGAGTTTTTCTTAGAGATACAATAATTAAAAATTAAATCAAATATTTAAATGTCATAAGAAGTCAAAGTTATATTTATGAAATCAATTTTAGACTCATTCAAAGCTCACTCTTGATGGGTTCACTAACTTCTCTCATTCTTTTTTTTTCTCCACAAAAAAACCTTATTTTTTCCAAGTTTCTACAATTTGAGAATACTTGACTTTATAATTCCCTTTTTTCCTTTCCAAATGTTCAATTGGTAGCCATCAATCCCTAGGAAACAACTGTGTGACCAAATGAAAATGCATTTATACATTGCATTTGTTCATCTATATGAACATTGTAAATTAAAAAGTTTGAAAATGGTGTCTTTTCCATTGCCATTTTTGTCAAAAAGTAGGCCAAAACATACCCTTATCTCTCCCACATCTTACCTTGATTCAAGGTTACTTTTTTTACTTTGTTGAAATAATTAAATGAAAGTGACAATTTAATCATTCATGACCTATACTATTTTATATAATTTAATTGGTTTTTAAATATAAATTTACAACTAAATATTTTCATCTATGATTCAACATTGATATAAAGGATTATTATTTCTATTATGAACATAGTTTAATTTACATTTTGAATGTACTAACAACTAAGAGATCTATAATTCAAGTCTTCCAATCACTTCCTATAATAAAAAAAAAAAAATACTCGTGTGATTTTTTTATTTTTTGAAACCAAAACGAATTACTAACGTATTAATGTAACTTTTAAAGTTACAGAATTTACAGCGTCGTTTGGTTGTTCATGGACTTCTCCCTTTATGGTCCACTCTCTTTTAAGTTTGATGTGTTTTTTGAACTTGATCTTCATTACGTAAAATTCGACCCATAACAATTGATATCTTAGTAAAATCAATATTCTTAAGTTTGGTCAATATCTTATTTAAAACCTTTAATTTCAAAAGAGAAAGAATTTTCATTTCACATGATTATTTAGACAAATATTTTTTTTAGTTCAACGAAAATTAAAGTGTTCACAATAAATAAATAAATAAATAAATAAATAAATAAATATATATATATATATATATAAATTATGAACACATTTATATTAGTTGAAATAGAATTCTTCTATGTTATTATTATTAAATTGATATAAAGAAGCATGAAAAAGAAAATAGTTGAGAAATTAATTAGATCACACGTACAAAAAAAACAGATGGCAAGGACAAAATATGTTAAATAGCGTTGTCCTATATTGCGTACATTATTCTGTTCATCAAAACCTATTCTCTTCGTTTGGAATACAATCTCTAAATTATTTAGTTCAATCAAAATTAGTACAACTCTAATGACATTTTGTAGAACTTAATAACTAAAATGTCATTGGTTTCTCCATGGCCCAAAAATTGTTAAATTAAATCAATTAACTTAAGTGTCCAGAAAGAAATAAATTGAAGTTGAAAAAGAAAGAAAAAGTTATATGACAATTTTATCCTTCATCACATTACTCAAGTTTCATTAAAAAATACTTTCATATAGGTTTTTATTTTGTATTGACTACAAATTTCATAGTTTATGAGTAGTTCATGCAATTCTTTAAAAAAAAAAACTCACCCACATATCTATTGAATTGATTAAATAAAAGTAGGTAAATAAAAATGTAAAAATCCACAAATGTATAGGGGCAAGATGGTAAATGAGTCATTTATGTTTAAATATATGGCCCATGTGTGTGGAATGATCAATAATTAAATAATAGGTAGAAAGGGTAATTTATGATTGGTCTCAATATATCTTTTGACTTTGGAATCCTCAAAGGAAATGTATTAGGTATACAAAGTTTGAATTATTTTCCAACCTTTCTCCTAGATTCTACATCAAGCCTTTGATGTGGATGGCCAAGAAAGCTTTGAATATAAATTGCTGCATAAGAAATTAATTAATGTCATGGGATAATAGTCACATTCTGGGAAATTAATCAGAATACAAAGACCAAATTAAATTGCACAAAACAGCGTTCAAAATATAGTCATTTAACCTAATAATATTAAAATAAAATTTTCTATTATTTACTCTATCAAGAAACCATCCTAAGCTTGATTAAACAAAATAAAAAATATATAAAATATACACCTACACGCCATAATAAAATAATCAAATATTGGATGGAATTCTTTTTTCCTCTTTTTATGTAAAAGATTATATTATTACTTTAATAAACAAAAATATAACTCTAATGATATATTGTATAACATAATAATCGATATTGTAGATAAATTATAAATTTCTTTTTTAATTAAAAAATATTTGAATATTTGAACGTGTAACTTTTTTGGTTCTTATTCCATACATCATAACAATTGAACTTCGTTTTTGTTGACACCATAAATTTCAACATATCGGTTTGAGTTTTCTTTTTTATTTTGTAATGGTTACTTTTATAAGATTTTTAAAGCTTAATTCTACCTCCAAGAATTGCTCAAACTTTTCAAGAAAAAAAAAAACTTCAATTCTAGACTTTCATAGGCAAACGCTCATACAATACAATGATCTTAGTGATTGGGAAAATAGTCCTTTCAAAATGTTATGCTTTATGCTTTCTTCTCATGACTTTTGATGTTTTTTATAATGATTTTAAGATAGAGCTACATGTTGAGCTTAAGGACTCAAGAAAAACAAATGCGTCATGAGCGATATTTTTTATGCAAGCTAGAAAGAGTCTGCGAGATCGAACATAACGACATTAAACAAATGACGCTACTTGAAGGATTTAAATTTTGCTAATTCTCGAACAAGACAATAACGCAACTCTAACCTTAAAAGATAACTTAGTCCTTTCAAAAAAGTGAAACACACACAACACATGGAACTCTACCAATTCATGTATGTGTGAAATTAGCTTCCCTAAATCATTACAAGAGTTTGGAAAGTGTTAAAGATTTTGGCTAAAAAAAAAAAAAAAAAAATCGAACACGTTCAAATTTAGATAACATAATCATGCTTCAACCATTTAAAAAAGATTCATTGTGTAAGCATTTCATCGTTCTAAATTATTAAATTTTAAAGAGAGTCTATAGATAAAAAATGGACTAAAATAGCCATAATTTTTAATACAAAAATAAATATTATACCATACAAAAAAGGAGTTTATTAATATTTAAAGCAAAACTAATTTTTTTTTTTTTTAAAAATCCAAACTAATGAAAGTATGGAGGAAAATCTAGAGAAAAGATCACTTTTTTTAGAGAAAAAAAAAATACCATAACGCATAACTTATTCAAAAATCGTAAATTTAAATTTAGGAAGACAATAGAAACTTGAAGCAACAGCGAAAAAAAATTCAGGTTTGAAAGAACAAAATTAATGAAATGTACAGGCAAATACCTTTTTTTTTTAGAACACTAAACTGATGTTTAAAAAAAAAAAAAAAATACTTACATGATGTTTTAAAAAAACACTTACCTCAAACAGTTGCTTCCAAGTTTATTATCGAATCAAATTCATGAAATGTATAGCAAATACCTCATAAAAATGCAGTAACCAAGTAGAATTAACCTCGATTCATAATGCAAAATAAATACTTTGGACCATCACAAATGATTAAAGAAAAAAACTTTTTAAAACATCTAATGGTCAAGAGAGTCGTGAGGAACTAAGAGGGAAATGGTTCAATTCATGATATTCACCAACCTAAGAATTAATTTCTTAACATTCAAATATTATAGTGTAAGACATGATAGTAGGTGAGATATGCAGAAGCTAACTCAGACAATCATAAATATATATAAAAAGAAAATAATAACTCATTTGGACCAAAGTAGGCTCAACCAAGCATAATTGGCAGCTATCTTCGTCTAAGAGGTAGTTGGATGTGGATCGAATCCCCAACTCCCAAATTATCGTGGTACTAACAAAAACTCATTTGATATAATCTTTTCTAGAAACAAGAAAACCAAACAGATTACAAACTTCACTT